>OMKL01066565.1:0-11048 GCA_900302295.1 Parasudis fraserbrunneri | reverse complement strand
CTTTTGCCTAGAGGTCACTGTTTGACTGCATTACAGACTCTACCTTTAAAGGAACACTCCAACATTTTGGGAAATACCCTTATTTGCCTTCTTCCCTAGAGTCAGACGAGAAGATTGATATCAGTTTAATCTCAGAAGTTGTATTCCTTCACTTTTGGTGGAGCTAGGCTAGCTGCTCCCTACTGCTTCCTGTCCTTGTGCTAAGCTAGGTTAGCATGCACCTGGACCTGTCTGGGGCTACTGGACACACCGAAATTCAGCTGATATCAATCTTCTTGTCTGACCCTGGGGAGGATGGCAGATAAGTGTATTTCCCAAAATGTTAGTGTTCCTTTAAATTTCTATAGTGTGTATGAAAAGAGCACAGGAATACTATGAATCACTATAGTATTTCTGTGGTAAATATTTAGTGTGCATGAAAAGAACACATGAATACTACGAATCACTATAGTATTTCTGAGTGTATGAACACAATAGATTTGACTATAGTTCATGGGGTTAGTTGTTATCATCATAAATTCATCAGTTCTGTCAAACGATCAAGGCTGTTGGCAGCACTGCCAGCCAAGTATGTTAGAGCTGACAAGGCTAACATCCTGACAGGCCAGGAACAACACAAAACAAATGTTTAGTTTAGGTTCATTTACAGTCTAACAATGACTCATTTGGCTGCTAGTCTATTAATGAGGTAAGATCCTGTAGCTACCCTTAACCTAGGGCATAGTCACCATCCCTGCTCTGTGTATCATTGATGTGCAAACAGTAGACTCCACTCCATTTTCTCTCCAAGACAGAGTCCAAGACTCTCATGGGGACAGAACCAGAAAATTAACCTGACCCGCCAGATGGTCTGTTGCATTGAACCATCTGGGAAGTCGTCCTTTGAAACTGTTTAGAATAGGGCCGGCACTTGGCAGAGTATCTTTGCCCTTAGCCGCCAGTAATGTAGTTCCTCAAAGGACGCCGACTGGCCAGAACCACTGTGGTGATCTTGTGATCTTGCGAAGCCAGCTGGCGTGCGAGGTTACCAGAAAATGTAACTGCAATCATACGTCTAGGAAAATGCAGGAAAGACCGTTAACAATTTCCAACAATTTGAAAACTTTTGATTCAAATTTCCACACAAACGCAGAGGAAGTCTTTCATTATGGGGCCAGTATTGTAACACAATTATTTGCCTGTGTGTGTGGAGAATTGAGTAACCGTATCTCAATCCATGTGTGCATAATCAGATTTGTACACAGATCTGTTATGCGTACACAAATCTCTAAAAGCATACACAGATCTGTAAATGTCTATATCATCAGTTATAACTCAGATGGGCCTCTCAATTGGCCGTCTTTTGACACGTGATTTTTGCTACACTTCTGCCGTGGCAGAGATCTGTAAATGCGTGAGACGATTTGTCTGTAAAATCCAGGTTTTGTTGCCCTGAGGTCAGTCTCACAGGCTGTCAGGCTGTGTACTGCTCTTGTCAATCATTGTCTGAAACCTAAATAAAACTGTTTATACCATGGCCTGGGTGAATACTCGAATCTGATTGGCTGGAGGGATGTGAGAGGTGAGATATGAGAGAGAGCCCTGAAAGTACATTTCTCCCGTGTGCCAGTGACAATGACCCAGAAAGCTAATTTTATGCTAGCAAGCTGATCTGATCCAATGTTTGACAAAAAGACTGGCTTGCTAGCCAGACATCTCATTTTCCCCCAAAATAACTTTTTTCACATCAAATATGCATGATAGCTCTATATCACTGTCAGCCATCGCCTCATGTAACAAAGCACATTCATTATTGCTAGTTTTTTTATTGCGAGGGCGGGATGTAGCTACATGGAGAGAAAAGGACATGCACAAATATATGTAGTAGCCTAGTCTATTAGTCAAAGTCTGTCTAAGGAGGCTTGATATACAATAGTAGCCTCTACAGTACCTCTGGTATGGTGTATCTGGGGAAAGTTTTGCAACAAGGTTGCTGACTCGGTAAGATGTAATACATTTCGCCAAAAAGATAGTAGATTTTTATATATTCAGCCAAGAGCCCTCTGGCATCAGTGCGCTTGCATCAAACACCATCATGAATTGTTTTGCACTGTGTTACGCATGTATAATTATTTTGCGATTACGCACGCAGTATTATTGTTTTGGGCGATCATTCTTTTTTCAAGATAGAGCTAGCAAAAATGATGTGTAAAAGACAGCCAATTGAGAGGCCCGTCTGAGTTGTAACTGATGATATAGACATTTACAGATCTATGTGCACATTTACAGATCTGTGTATGCATTTGTACAAATCGGATTACGCACTCACGGGTTGAGATAGAGTTACTGAATTCTCCACACACATTGGCAAATAACAATGCTACAATACTGGCCCCATATTTCACAAGGTTTTCAGGTGACCCCAATAGACTGTGAGAGGGCCCTTTTGCACTGTGACATTAACATGTGAGATTTGTTTTAAACACGAGGAAAAGAGCTTGTATGGGAAAGTCATTTTTTCACTGGAATTCCAAATGTCTACTTCCACTTTTATCTACGACAGCGGTTCCCAAAGTGGGTGCCGCGGCACCCTGGTGTGCCGTGATAACTGTCCAGGGGTGCCGCCACAATCTGCTCATTTCACATTCTAATTCAACATAATAAATTATACCACACAGCTTATAAAAACGTGATGTATTTACATGTAAAAACGAGTTTGTAAGCTGATGACTGTTCAAATTTCAAAATGGCAAATCAAATCTAATAGGCTATACTCGCTACTGAATGCGTTATTTACGGTGCAAAGATAGTTTCTCAACTTTCGTCAAGGGCAAATGGGCAATAGAGTTTCCCGCTCTCATTTGTTCTGAAATATTTATATATAATTGTCCCCTGTATGAATGAAGTCTATGACTATAGCGCTGGGATTCATTCAGCTCTCTCTGCTAGCTGCTAGCTGGGGCTGCCCAAGATGAACTCACAGAATTATCTACAAACGGACCACATAACGCACGCTAGTCTCGCATTGCTAGCCTATCTCCACCACTGTGTTTTAGCGCTGTGCCAGTGCACGCGATGACCTGAGTTTGGCTAGCTTTTGCCTTCTGGGGATGAATGTCCCTCCTGCTCAAAGACCGCTGTCAACGTGTGGAGAGAGAGAGAGAGAGAGAAAGAGAGAGAGAAAGATGAAAGATTACTTTATTTGTCATTGTACACAAGGCAACTGAAATGTGTTCTCTGCATTTGACCCATCCTAAGGAGCAGTGGGCAGCCACAGTGCGGCGCCCGGGGACCAAATCCAGTTGTAATATGCCAGTACCTTGGTCAAGGGCGATGGCAGGATGTCTTTATTATGGTGTGGGGGAAACCGGAGGACCCGGAGGAAACCCACGCAAACACAGGGAGGACATGCAAACTCCACACAAAAAGGCCCCCCGCCGGGGTTTGAACCCAGGACCTTCTTGCTGTAAAGCAACAGTGCTAACCACTGCGCACTATGCTTGTGTGTTTTTAACTGCTAATTTAAAATATTCTACTGTATTCATTATTTTCCTTTAAATTCTTATTTACTCATAAGGACCAGGAGTTGTATCAATTAGTTCAATGGAATTTTATTCTGAAAATGGTGTGACTCGTTTATCAGTTTTCAATATGTTACAATCACTCCAGCTCTGACAAAATAATGTATTTATTTATTTTTCTTTTGAGGTTTGGGTGCCGTGGAGGAAAAAAAATATTTTCAGGGGTGCCTTGGTCAAAAAAAGGTTTGGGAACCACTGATCTACAATCTAGGGACACACATTTTAGAGAGTAATAACGTAATGTTGAGAATATCCTTTCTACGCTTTTCTACTACTGTGGTAACATACTTGTCAGCTCTGAGCCAGGAAGTTGTGTGTTTTTAAAAAAAAAATTATTATTACTCTCTGAGGCTATAACAAGTTATACAGTAGCAGCTCTTCAAGACTTTCCCAACATTCTTCATTTGTTATCTTGTGGGTTTCTGTTGCATACCTTTTTTACAGGCTGAAAGAGATTAAGCATCTGTCATGTCACTTTAAAGGAATAATCTTGAAAATGTTCATGTATAAATAAATGTCTATTTTGCCACTCTCTATCGCCAATTGATATAACACAATAGTGATTCTGCCTACAGTATACCCAGTTCATGAATGCTTTTACAGTTTGCTGTTCTTGGCTGTTCTAAACGCGGGTGTCTGGTAGGACATTCCTGGGAAAATCATCTGGTGCACAGAAACAAGTGATGCGTTTTACGTCACCAGCAGCAACAGCAGTTTGTTTGGAGTGAATGGAAGACTAACACAGTAGTTAGCATGGATTTTGAAGATGGCAAGCAGGTCAATACAGTGCAAAAGAAACGCGACAGCAACGACTGCTTATCACCTATAGATGTAGAAATAAACAAAAATTAAGATCTTACGGATTACCACTTTAAACACAGTCAAATGATTGTAGTTGATGACTTACAGTACCGGTGTATCATTAAAAAAAAAAAGGTCATATCCTGTCTGACACAGAATGATCGGTCGTCTCTGTGAGGTTCTCGCCATCATGTGATGTCACTCTTATGTCACTTTTCAGTTATTTTTGCCACTGAGAGTGTTGGGTGGAGACAGTCTTGTCTTGATTCATTTAAGTCATCTGTCCTCCCCCATTAATCACTCGCCTTTTCCTTCATTTGTCACTGCTGTTTATCCTCAGTAGTGAGCACATATATGCGTCCTGGACTCCGGAACAATCAAAACACTTCACTGATGTCACTGTTTAAATAGACCTCATGCCTTTCCCTGAGCCAGGACGTTCAATAAAGTCAGCTAAATCTCTCAGTAATGTACCTAAATGAACACAGTTTAGCCAAAGTTTAGACACTGAACAGGGCGGTTGGCAGGGCATAATGAACAAATTATGGAAGCCGATGAAAAGATAGTTTTCTTATTAAAGCTGCACCATGTAGTTTTAGGAAGAAAATAAAAATGAGCTTGACAATAATTAGCTACAAATGCTTGAAATTTGTTTCTAATCTTGACACACACAAACAAACATTAGCAAGGAAGGCTCTAGTTTAAACGCTGATAATAGCCATGCCCCTGCGAGTCTATGAGAAAAAAAGGGATGAAAAAACACATGAAAGAAAGGATAGAAGTGAAGTATCCATACAAAAAGCACAAGCCCACCTCACGGGCATACCCTGAAGATGCCCAACAATTTTTGAACCTGGTAGCTTCAAAGCTGTATGGGAGGAGTAGCAGGGACAAAGAAGTCACTTACAATATGAGTAAGTTGGCTTGACAAAGCCAACTAATTACAAAAACTGGATCCAGGATCCGCGGGGACCCTGATGACTTACAGCCCTAATCCCCACTCAAAGACACCTTGTGTCTAAAAGCATTCAGTTTGTAATATACTGTAAGAGAGTTGGCCAACCGTGGTTACAGCGTGCCTGTGTGGCAGAGACCAATCTTCCCTTGACTGCTGTGTTCTGGGCTCTATGTGATTTAAATGCATTTCCTATCCGAGCAGCGTTTTTTTATGCACTCTCACGTTTACATGACGTAGGTCATGTTTTTTAAGTTACTACATCGCCCACCGCAAACAAACGTTTGGTGTCCACCCGCGCTGTTTCTGCACACCCCGCGGCACTTCCATGTTCTGCGGACCGGCGGTAGAGGAAGAGAGGGTGCTAGCTACCGTTGTCCCTATCACGAGCGCAGTTTGAACGTTTTGTTTGGGGGGTTCACAGCTGTGTGCAGGGTGTTTGCCGGGATAAGATGTTTGCATGCGTTTTTGTATATGACCAATGTGCGTATAGCATGAGGAAAGAGAATATTGTGAGCAAAACCCATGGAAACATAACTCACACAGACAGAAAAACCCCAAAGTAAATGAATAAGATGACATCAGTATCTAGACATGGCTATATCCCAGACATCATATCCAGTCAGTATCTAGACATCATTCGGGTTTCCCATAGTCGGTATATGAGCTTACCCCAGCATTTGTAAAAAGGATATGGGATTTAGGCTAAATGCTACATGCATCATTATAACATTGATGTGCATGTGACCCTGACAGAGAGGCCTATATTCACAAGTGCATTTCACATATTAAACAAGTAAACACACCAATCTAATAAAAACCACTACATTATAGCCCTAACCTGAGGCATAGCCTTAGCCTTTCCCCACCGTAAGCACAAAAAAACGATACCCTATGTGTCAATATCGGCCTTCCAATAGTCTACCAAAATTAACTATTACAAACACATAACACATAAGCAGGCCTAAAAGCTAACAGCAATAAATGGTACAGCAAGGGGAGGAAATATTTCAAGGAAGATGAGCTACTTCCTGTCCACATTGCTGGGGACAATTAAAAAAAATGTTTTTTTATAATGCATAGGTATATCAATGACAATAGGTTGACTATGGCATTTCCATGTTGTAACGGTTCTTGCGCTTTTACTTTGAAGGCAAAGTTGCTAAACTGGAAGTGAAACTGCAGCCAAGCGCTGCTGTCCAGGCGAAGATCCTCCCGACACTCGATCACGCGACAGAGGTCCTGAACAGGTGTTGCTTCACCACAACCATGACAGTTCCTTGTTTATAGCATCATGATTATGCCCCACAAATATTAGGCTTATCGCCCCTTTAGTTTGCGAGATTAGCTCTGCACAACCACAATCTCACACACACACACGCATGTGGGCAAAAACATACTCTCCTCCAGGCTGCTGCCTGGTGAAGATAATGAATATAGGAGACAGATTGTATGGACATGTTTGTCTGAACTGTTAGGAAACAGGTACTGTACATTCAAATGATCTGAGTACAGCTCAGAGTCTAGCCTGACACCCTACTGGGCCTGTTTGCGATTTCAAGTCACCTTTTCCATGTTTTCTGAGTCATCCTCTTTGGAGCCGCACATCAATCTGACATCACAGACCGGAGAACAAAGTCTTCTTCTCTGTTTCTGGCAGCTGGAGACACCAGCGCATGTTAACCGATACAGACCGAGCTATCCGTCACCGTAGGAATGAAATATTTCAAAGCTTAAAAGGGTTCAAAAGTTCTGAGTTTTGGACCCGCTCATCAATGATGTTGCTGAAGGGTAGAGTCCTTTCTCAGCACAATCCATGCTTCTATACTTGATACCCAGCTCCTCTTTCGTTAGCGACAAAACAAATGTAAATTCGATAAAAAAAAAAAATGTATTCAGTGGTGTTGCCATTTCATTTGAGAAATAATTCTAGTTTTTTTTGTTTCAGTACACTCAGTGTTTCATGTCATATCTCCAACTTCAACATAAAGTCAAACTTAAAAACCATACATTTTTATAAAAATGTATTTACAGTGAGCTGGCATACTTTTTTCTTTTTTTTTTTTTGGGAGGGGACACACTGTTAGATGTTTTTGCTCTGTCGTCTTTACTCATTACTTTGAATGTGCAATGACATAACAGACATGCGGATAAAGTGCTCAATGTCAACTTTAATTTAAGGGCATTTTCAGCCCATATTTGACAGTTAAAGAATTACAGCCAATTTTTGCACACGTCCCCCCCTATTTCAGAGAGCCAAAAAAGTATTTGGATCGATTAAGATTATATTCAGTAACATAGTCATTTTTCATATGCAGTCAAAGATTCTTAATGTACAATGACTTCCAAAAGTCTGCAACTAATAAGCATCAGCAGGATCTGGACATCTTATTGTCAGATGCTCTCTCCGGCCTTATTGCCTTTCGTCTCGATAAGTATTCAGCCGTGACTGTATTACTTGGCTCTGAATGAGTCTGGTGTGTGTAGCATGGGATACATAGGCTAGTTGGTAAAATATGCAATATGTACGATTTTAAAGAGTCAATGTGGGATTTATTTGAACATCAAAATTTGGCTTCTATTCACATGTTCTTGAAGAGTTTGATTTGTAGATTTTGAAACTTTCTCAGGCCATCATCACAAAAGAAAAACCTTTTACTTTTTACTCCAATATATGCAAACCTTTTCATTTTTATTCAAAATCCATGTAAAGGTCATATTTAACTGTTGCTGTCAGTCCTTGTAACGAAAGCTTAAATAATACATTTCAGAGTGAAAAAAAGGGGCCAGCATTTTGACAACTGGAAGTTTCTCTCTGTGGTAAAACTATGGTCATGATGGAACATGGATGCTCTGCTCAATAGATTATTTCACCAAAAGACGGAAGCGGGAGAGTACCGGCAAAGAAGCTAACAACGTTGGAGACCGTGGTCCTGTGTAGTCCTGTCTACAGTAGTGGGCACGGCTCTAACACCACCACTACCGTTTGATTCCCACAGGGGGCCAGGGCCACCCATTCTGAAAAATGTATTCAGGCATTCCACTGTGAAGCACTTTGTGTATTAGTACTAGGAAAGCGCTATGGAAATGCACGCATTCATTCATACGGCCAAACAAATGTCTCTTGAGAGGCAACGGTTTCCTGGAAAGATACTTCCTGCACCTTCTCAAGGAGTAACAAAGTGGTCTGAGTTACCGTATTTGTTAACCGCGGGAACCCGCCACCGTTGAAACGTCCCCTCTGAGTCGTGTCTTGACCTACATACGGTAGGCCCTCGTTGCTTGTATGATACCGTCCCCCCCCTTGTTTAGCGTTTTAAAAACGGGCACTTTGAGGTTCATTCGTCACTGCGGGACTCAAACAGGACCGTCCTCCCCGAAACACACCTCTTTAAGGGAGAATATGACATCATCATTCCTTAAGACATCACGTTACTTTTCGCTCAGCCTGCCGAGATGTTTTCGGTGTTACGTCACGCGCAGCGCGCCGTTCCAATGTATGGAGCAGCGCTGTTAGAATGATGAACATCTGAAACGTATTAGATGGAAATACTGTATTTACTGTGAATGAAAATTCAGCGGAGATCCAAAGGGAGGGGCAATCCATCTGCATTGTGGCTTTTTTTTTTTTTTTTTTTACCCTCAAAACACTACTCTTAATGAAATTATTATGGGCATGAAAGTAAAACATGAAAGTGAAACTCAGCATTGAACATTATTAAAGCGACAATGTGGAATTTTTCTATCGATTGATCAAGTTCCCGGCGCTTCAACGCACCGCTCACCTTTGCTGCTATAGCCCTAAACGATCCAGTTGCAACCAGCTTGGTCAGCCCTCTTGCGATACCAGACGTACATGCCTCGAACGAACAAGACATGATCGTTTCTATTTTTTTTTTTTTTAACAACAGAAAACAAATACGCAGCCACCTCGACCACCAAGAAACCAAGAATTCATTCTGTAGAAAGCCTGCATGGAAAAAAAAAAAGGAAAGCACACAGAAGTGACAGAGCAAAGATGCTCACGGGAAATCTATTGAAAACACTGACAGTACCGCTCACGGCCAGCAGGGGGCACAATTACACATCATCGTGTTACAGTTAGGCTATTATAGCTAGTCTTATGAGAGAGCTACATGTAGAGGATGTAATCATCTCTTCTGTGCTTTGGAGATATTGAGCAATGAACATGAAGTAACCGAGTTTGGTATCACTTTACTTCAAGGGGCACAGCAATAATGATTAAGTACCTAGAAAACTAATGAGGAACTCGGCTATACATGTTGACGTGTTAACAAACCATTTATTAACCATTAGAGCAAACAAGACCATCAATGAGACGATTGGTTATTTCTATTGAGTGATTCTAAATGCCTGTCCCCGAGTCCGATTCCCCCGTGAAATCAGACGAAATGAATTTACGGCACACAGACCAGAAGAGGCCTCTGTTTACATTTTCCCAGGCAAAGTTTTGCCGCATGAGTAACTAATGTTAGAATAATGAGAAACGAGAAAAAGAAAAGAATTGAAAGAGGAACGCAGAGTAAACTTCAGACGCTTACGTGTAACCTCTGTGTATGAACGGTGCTAAAACAAGTTTTACTTTAACGTTACATGTTTCGCCATCGTCGTATTAGTTATTCATCTTACGTAGCCACAAACAGATACATTACCTCATCGCTATGCATCCTGCAAACAGTTGTGTTTAAAAAAGAAAAAAATAGTGTTGTAAAAATTAGATGCGTCTTTCTTTCACTCGCCTCCAAAACAAATGCACGTAAACATCAGGATCTTCGTGACACAAGGTGGGGGTGCTCCTGGGAAATGTAGTCTTCATTCCGGGATACACCAAAGTCAACACAAAATGAAAGTTTGTAATATTGTCAAACAGCGACCTCTCGGCAAAACCTCTTGGTACTGCACTTTGTTTTCATTTTTTGGTTTTGGTCTGATGTGTGGGTTAGAGTTGAGTGGGGATAGGGGAGGGGTTGCTATCGCTGGCCACACCTCTACACAGAGGGGTCTGGAGAAATTCACAGAATTGACTATATGGCTATTATTTTAAAGCTATATATTATAGTATATATATACATATTATAGCTATATAGTAACTGATTATAGTGTGCATTTCACTAGACCTCTCTTGGCAGAGCCTGAGGTGTGGCCAGCAATAGCAACCCCTCCCTCATCCCCACTCTACTCCAACCCACACATCAGACCAAAACAAAAAAATGTAAACAAAGTGCAGTACCAAGAGGGGCTCTTTTGCCTAGAGGTCGCTGTTTGACGACATTACAGATTCTACCTTTAAATAGTATTTGTTATGCCTAGTTAATGTATAGTTCTGCATTCCTTCCTACATAATCATTATTTGTGCCACCTCAAGTAAAGTGGTACCACAGAGGTTTATCCGCAATGCTTTTTTAAAATGAAACCATTCAAATGCGGCCTACTCCGGAGAGCTCAGATGTAGGGAGGGAGAGCAAAAAAGAATCACTCAAATATGAAATACATATGGAGAGCAAATGACGATGTCACAAATGAATTGTTAAAATTTTCACCATGTTATGGTGGTCAATTGAGATCGCCCACTGCAGAATATTATTTTCAAAAGATGCCTGGGGATTTCCGCCTCAGCTAAGCTAAGGGGAAGCTGACTCGGATGCAGGAGAGAAAAATATGTCACAGACAGATTAAAACTAAAGATGTCAGAGCGGCCTGCATGTACTGTA
>OMKL01066556.1:1821-12075 GCA_900302295.1 Parasudis fraserbrunneri | reverse complement strand
TAGTGCAATAGTACGGATAGAGCCCATAGAATTTAAAGGTGGTAGACCGTAACCTGTAAAATCCATAGATTTAGAAGGTCCGCTAGTGGCCGTTAGCTGTAAAAATCTAGATTAGCCGCACCGTTGTATAGGCCGCAGGGTTCAAAGCATGGGAAAAAGGTAGCGGCTTATAGTCCGGAAATTACGGTAGGTTTTACAGTGCAGCTAATGACTCTTATCTGTGAATCTCTCCAATTACATAATGAGAGCTATGTCTGTGACTTAGATCGACAGCTTCTTTAAATATTTAATTTGTTCACAAACGGTTGAATTATGGAACACAGTGAAACCTCTGAAAAGCAACATGTCCATGTAATGTACTCTTAGTATTTAAAGGAGACATATTATAGAAAGGGAGATTTCCATTTCTTTCCTGATTATAAAGCAGGTCTAGGTGCTATATAAATACTGTGAGAGTATCAAAATGCTCAGTCTACGGAGAGAGGCACACAGCCCGTATTCAGAAACCATGCCTGTAATTTGAGCCATTTGGAGTTCCGTAATTCGATGAAGTCATCAAGGTAGGCTCGCTCCTCTCCTCATCCCTGACTTGTGTGTGCGTGTGAAAAATGCGCATGTACAAAATGGCGGCTTGCTTTTAAACGTTCTAATTTTCCACCAAACGGTTCAGAAAAAAACATTTCTGACAACATTTTAGGCGAGAAATAAGATATGCTATTGCTGGATCTTACCCCATATTTGATCTGCAACACTTAGTTTGACAGTTTGATCTGAATTTCGTTCAATCAACTGAGCCAGGCGCGCCGAATATCACGCTCAGACACAGACAGAGTTAAAGACACAGAAACAGCCTGTCGAGAACAGGACTGAGACAGAGGAGTATAGAGGCATGCTAGAATGCATAAACTGAGTGGTATTTTCAGCAAAAAGACATGTTTTTGGGACCTTAAAGACTAATTGGTTACATTTGGTAACATTTGTAAGAAGTTAATAAATATGCCATGCTAGGTAACAGGGAAATATGGATAATAAGGGATTTGAGACATCTCAACTTTTAATGGCACTGTTTGAATCATGCATGTTATGTTACGATTATATCTCAATGATTTTTGTTCAGTGACCTCAAACTGACTGCCCAAGTCTATACTGTTCAGTAAAAACGATGGATCAGATCTGTACTCAGTATTAGGCGATACTGAAAGTTTAGGACTCTGAATCGGTAGTGAAAAAGTGGTATCGGCCCATCCATAATTATCATTAAATGACAACTGTGGCCAGTGAGCTGTGCCATTGCACCATATTGGTTGGCAGGATGCATCATGACAATACTATGAATGCCGGTAGCTCAGATAAAGCACAAGAATCAGCAGATAAATAATATGTGCACAGCACTGATCTAGGGTACAGAAGGTGTAAACAGTAGTCTATGGCTATGTAATGTAGAAGAAGTGTTTTTTGTTACCTTTGAAACCATCTCAACTGAATCAATTCAGCTGAAGAGTGAATGGTTAAAGCATTCATACAATGCTGCTCGTGCAAAAAGTAATTCCCATTTTGCTATGGACACAGACGGTTTCTGAGTGCACAAGCTTTTGAAAAGCTGTTCTGAGAATTCCAAGGTGAGAAATAATTTTTTCAAACAAACTGTAATCTTGGTGCAGTACATGCAGCATCTTCAATACACAGCAAAGCATAATCTTTTTTGTAATATGAAATATAATATGCCAGACAAGCTATAAAAAAAAAAAAAAACAGATGGCGCGTAAACAAGAACTAACTGAGTGAGTGAGTGAGTGAGTGAGTGAGCGAGTATGTGAGTACTGTAAGTAAAAGAGGAGGGAACATAAGTAGGGCACAAAGTAGGGCACACTCTTATCTCTCAAAAGGTAAGTCACTTGGCCGCTGAGGGTCTGGTCTGTCCTAAGTGGTTTATAAATTTCCAAGGACATATTATTACTTCTAGGATTCCGCATCACTGAAAGACCTTGGTCTCTTAACGCTTCTAGGGTGGATTCTTGGGCACTACATGAAAGGCCAGGCGCTATATCTAACCATTACTGATGCTGATATTCTTAGTATCTCTGATCTCTACTTAGAACGTTTCAAAGAGCCATCTGTGAGGATGTCTTACAGTATACAGTGCCTTTTAGCCTACATAATCCATAACTTTCTGTGCAGCTTTTAGACTGCATGCCTTCGTATACATTTTGGATCTCTACCTCACTAATACTGTGGAGTCCAGTGGCCTAGTTGAAAACCATTTCAGGCAGGAAGTAGGGCTGGGAGGTATACCGAATATGAAGGTATACCTTCATGGATCTAAGCAAAAGTATGGATTTTTACCATACCGTCGTCCACGATATATACTTCATTTATATGCATACTGTATATTTTTTAAGTTAATCAAAAAGTTGTTCCTTGCTTCAGTATGAAAAAAAGTTAAAGAAAATACATAATTTTGAATGACATAGCACCATGGCAATTGCTTTACAAGATGAAGACACAAAAAAATGTCATATCACATTGTCATTTGTACTGGTAAACTAAATACGTCAAATAATGTTTATAAAAAAATATGATATGATATTTTGGCCACATCGCCCAGCCCTAGCAGGAAGAGAAGTTCATTAAAGAGCAGAGAAACAGTGGCAATGACCTCTAAATGTGGTTCTACAGCCAAACTGAAGGCTTCTTCTTATCTGCTGCTCAGCACTCCAGGGTCCCTGTCCACTCAGTGGAAAACAACTCAAATGTGTGGACTGTTTTCACTCTAGTAGTCTATAGTACATCTCTGCCTTCAAACTCTCAAACACTCAAACTGAAACCATTCCCGACTGTCACATATGTTGCTACTGTATACTGTAAGCTATTGTACTGAAAACAGTGTTATATAAATGTCACCTTGAGCAAAGATGTTCTGGCACAACGTGAAAGTACATTTTCAAGCAGCTGTAGGTGGGTATAAAGGGCTGATCTGAGCTCCTCATCTGTAGGTAGGTATAAAGGGCTGATCTGAGCTCTTCATCTGTAGGTAGGTATAAAGGGCTGATCTGTGCTCTTCATCTGTAGGTATGTATAAAGGGCTGATCTGAGCTCTTCATCTGTAGGTAGGTATAAAGGGCTGATCTCAGCTCTTCATCTGTAGGTAGGTATAAAGGGCTGATCTGAGCTCTTCATCTGTAGGTATATGTGTAAAGGGCTGATCTGAGCTCTTCATCTGTAGGTATATGTATAAAGGGCTGATCTGAGCTCTTCATCTGTAGGTAGGTATAAAGGGCTGATCTGAGCTCTTCATCTGTAGGTAGGTATAAAGGGCTGATCTGAGCTCTTCATCTGTAGGTATGTATAAAGGGCTGATCTGAGCTCTTCATCTGTAGGTGGGTATAAAGGCCTGATCTGAGATCTTCATCTGTAGGTAGGTAGAAAGTATCTTAGCCGGGGGCACTGAACTGGGACAAGCCTAATAGTAACATGTGGATATGTAACCTAATCAGTGATCATAGACATTTTATTACACATTTGAGCTGAGTCTGGACAGTCTAACACTGTTAACTGTGCATTACCGCCCTGTACACTGCAAAAGTGGTTCCCAACCAGGGGTTCAGGATCATTTTGGAGAGCCTCCAACAATATATTATGTGGAGTGTGAGTCCCAATTTAAGGCATAATACTCAGAGAATATTAGAGAGAGACCAAGAATGTTGTCTTCAGTAAAATAAGTTGAGGATATGGTATAAGATCCTACGTCACTGATATTATGACACCAGTACCTGTACATCTGGCATGAATGATAAACAGTGTGTGTTTGAAAGACAGACACAGCGAGGTTCAAGCTAAAAGTGGACAGGGAATGTATCAGCAGTGTGTTGGGAAGGGCTGAGAAAGAAATGTTTGTGGAATAATTGCATAACAACATCCTCTACAGTTAAATAGATAAGGGGTGCTACTAGTTTCTACAGCTACTGTATGTATTCAACAAAATGCCTGTCTAAAGGACATTATTGGCTGCTTCTCTATAGTTTCCAGTGACATATCACACAGCTATCCACCATTATCCCAGTGTAGTTTACTACAGTACAAATAAAAAGAGGAAGGATGATGAATGATCTATCATACAGGATGGTAATGTTTTATTTGGGAACATCTGCCCAAATTCCAACAAACTGTTTTATGGATGTTAGGCTATTTTATCCCACTTTGAAGTAATGGAGCCTTTCGATCAGTTAATCACAACAAGCTATTTTAAACTTTACACTTGTGGTTATTGAATTCATGTGTGGATCAGGATCTGTCAATATGCGTCATTATGCATGGAAAACGTCATGGTGACAAGGATTCGATAACCATTATTCAACCTAACTAGGATATCCGAATGCAACCGTGAGCACAACACATTAAAGAGAGAAGGACATGTGAGGAGAGTGATAGAAGATTGTGTTCCGTTCAAAGTTAGAGGTCGGAAGATCCCAGCTGGGAGGTCAGTATTAAGACCTCAGTCCAGCTCGGAAATATATATGGTTGATCAGAATTTTATGGTTATTCTTATAGGTATTCCATTGGTTTGTTCTGTAAATGAGGAACACCCTGTGTTATTTCTAGATATGTTTTTTTCAGCACTTTGAGCTGCTTCTTGTATGAAAGCAGTTTGATGCTATAGAAATAAACTTAAACTTAAAACCTGAACCTATTCGATTCATTGCAAAACCTAACTGACGAAGCGAGGCGAGGGCTCGAAATTTTGTATTTTTTGTATGTAAGAAAGTTAGATAAATATTGGGAGCTGCCAGTGTTGCGAGTCTTTCTGAATTGCATGGATTAAATTTTTCGACTCAGAACCTGGAAAAGAGATGTCTATACTCTGACTACTTGGTTTCTGAGCACTAAGAGAGGTGTTGATTTACCACTGGTATGGATGAGAATCTAGCTTCAATTTACCTACTTCAAACTCTGCCCTCTTTTCTTGATGCTCCAATCACAAACAGTTTGTCAGAGGAAAGCAACAGTTGTGATTGGAGGATCAAGAAAAGAGGGTGGAGTTTGAGATAGGTCACTTGTATTCTAAAGATTATAAACATGTTAAAAAACGATGTTGTTTACAGTTTATAGTATATACTGCCATGTTGACATACCTTCAGATAACAGCACCTTGGAACACTTGTAGTTGTGGAATTCTGACATTGAGGGCTGTTCCACTGCATTTTTCCTAGAGGGAACTCATATTTCCTGATTCTCAATGTGTCCAGAACACATGGTAAATAGTAGTCCTTGCATTCACGCAGAAATCTAATTAACAGTAGTAGTATAGGGTCGCTGTGTCGTCTCAATCTATGATAATCTATAATATGCATAAAACACCCCTCACAGAGAGGCAGGCAGGTTACTGTTCATATTAAAAAAATGTTTGGAGTCAGTCCAGTTGAACCCTTGCACTGAGGAACCATAAGTCTATTTTGACATATTTTGGACCCATGTATTTGCAGTTTTCAATCAAAATCACTTGGAAGTGTGAATGTGATTCTCAACCTCTACTGTCTTTGACTATGAATGTACACGACACTCCAAACTTACAATCTTTAGATAATAAAGTTTGAAAGCATTGTTCCTTTGAAAACTTAAAACAGAGATATATGATTCTTCATCTGAGGTACCCTACACACCCTAGTCTTCATCAGAGGTGAGCTGGACTGACTGACTGTGAGGAAGACTGAGGACTGTGAAAAATCAGTTGTGGACTATCCTCCTTGGTGCTGGTTGCAAAATGATTGTTTTTTATATAATTGAGCAAACATTCTTTTTCATGTGTTCTTCCTGATGTGGAGTGTTTTGAGAGCGATAGAAGACACATTACATTTTGTGAGATAGGCCAGCCTGTCCAATAATTATCTATCTGCGCCCCCTGCCTCCTATCATAATATTTTCTATGGGCAATAACATCCATGGGTAATACATGCATATATTGCCACAGGATCTCCACGTTTTAGCCTTGGTTGAGGTTTTTCTTTCGAGCCAGGCATGTTGTTCTGAAAGAGAATGGGAGGAGCTGATATGATTGGACATAATTGAAGCCAGCCCCAACCCCACCTGCTAACAATGTATTCCTCCTACTCCAGCCCTTTTTAAAAGTGTGCTGCACTGTGCCAGGGTTGTGCTTGTGTCTCTGGTTACCAAATTACCAAGAGTAAGTTGGACACATCCTTTTGCACCAGCGGCAGCGCCCTGAGAAAAGTACGCAGATTGATAACAAACTGAACTCAAACAAACACAAAATTGTGAAGAAGCCTAAATCCTGAAGCCAAGATGGACACTTTAAGGAAATACAATGCCATAATAAAAGTGGTCACATAGTATTAGGAATTCTTACAATGATCACATTCCTACTGTTTTTAATGGGGATATTGTGGAGATTGGTTGAAGACTACCAAAAATGGATAAATCACATAATAAATAAAAGAAAGACCCCAATGGGCCACCCCCAAATACACAAAATGTGATTTTTATTTTTAGTTGTATGCCTTTTATACTTTATAAAATCATGTTATTTTTCTATGCTCTTTCCTTTAACAAAAAAATATATTTTATGTAAAGCACTTAGAATTGCCACTGCGTATGAAATGTGCCTTGTGTCTAAATCCACGAAATAGGTCCCTCTCTCTCTCTCTCTCTCTCTCTCTCTCTCTCTCTCTCTCATTCAGTTCCCAACATCCACTTAGAAATGACATCTCAGTTATAATGAAGACTTTGCAGTGACCACATAACACTTTATATCCCTTTCAAACTTGAAGACAAAGGACTGGTGTTATATGCTGGTAATTGCTGTTCAGTGGCACAGTGATTATGACCCTTGTTATCCTTGTTATTTAGGAACTGATGTAGAAGGCTTAACAGAATATATTATACAGTAGGTGTAGAAACTGTTGTAGAAGGATTAACAGCATATAGTATACAGTAGGTTTAGGAACTGATGTAGCAGAATTAATAGTCTATATTATACAGTAGGTTTAGGAACTGATGTAGAAGGATTAATAGTATATATTATAGAGTAGGGCTGTCCTCAACTTGCATAAAATATTTGCCTACTAATGCTAAGGACTCACTACATGACTGTGAAAGCCTTAATAGACTGTTGAAATGAAGACCATTTCACAGTACATGACTGGTCTTTACTAATTTTCTGTGACAAACCTCTACTGCATGCATCCTGCAGACAGCATGATAAATCCATTTTGAAAAGACGCAAAAGTTGTGTAATGTGAACTGAAGACTTAAGACTCAAACAACCGTTTGATGAACTAATAAACCAAGAGGAGGCAGCGCCATAATGCAGTGTACAGTATAGAGAAAAGCAAAACATTTCATGAATACAAACTTGGCTGAGTCAGTCACTCCATATTCACAGGAGGGTCCTGGACAGGCACAGCCGCAACAGAGTCCCAGCTTGCTAGCGCATATCTGCGACACAGATTGTGTCATACAATTTCCCTATGCACTTGGTCATATTTGCTCAAACACACAACATGCACTCACACACCAAGCACAGCAACTTGATTGTTGTAATATTACATATAGTCTGGTAAGAAAAACTAATAAGAAAACTCACCATAACTTCGTAAAAAATCCACTTTTATAGCTCCATCTGTAGTTAAACTTTTTTAGTTCCGCTAGCTTCTTCTGATGAATTTTCATCAAATTTGTTACCATGGAAACGACCATCTAATTCTCTGCAGCAGCTTTATCAAACAAAAGTAGAACACGAGAAGAAGAACACGTAAGTAAGTGTTTTCACTACAGATGGAGCTCTAAAAGTGGATTTTTACAAAGCTGGGGTGAGTTTTAATTTTCATGTTTATTACCAGACTATATATAATAGTGAAACAATCAAGTAGCTGTGCTTGGTGTGTGAGTGCCTGTTGTGAGTTTGAGAAAATATGAGCAAACTCGTAAACATAGGGGAACTGTATGACATTATCTGCGGCCCAGATATGCACTAGCAAGCTGGGACTCTGATGCGGCTAGGATATGCACACCAATGTGCAAAATGTGTGTGTGTGTGTGTGTGCATGCGTGTATCTGTGTATGTGCAGGCGTGCTTGTGTATCAGAAGTGTTTGACACAAACAAATGAAAACATTGATGTATCTGGTGTAAACTTGCCACCAAAGTGATCTGATCAATGTGTTCACACAGCTCCACTTCCAAAAGCAAACAAGATTATTTCAGACTTCCAACAACAGAGCTTGGCTCAGCCTGTATTAAAACATGATCCATAAACACTGGAATCCACACCAAGTCAACTGTGTCCAAACTGACAGAGAGCCACATTATTCTGTTACACACATTCTTCCAGCCAAGGAGATAATCCACCATCTCTACAGAAGTGTAATTGGAAGAAGTAGCTTGCTGGAGCGTGAGGAGCGAGAAAAAGGCAGCTTCGCTTCAGGAGTCATTCATGCAAATCCTTTCTCTCTCCACCCCGGGTCGCATGGGACACACAGTGACAAGTGCTTAAACGTGGGGAAACCACAAGCTCACACACCGAGATAAATTGATCATCAACAAAAAGTGTGATGTCATTTACTGTTTACTCACCGTTTTTGTCTGCTCGGCGGAAAATCTGAAAGAAAGAAGAGGGCGGGGGGATACTGGTTATTGCTTGCAGTCTCCAGGCCATAAGCAGGTGCAAACGATTAGGAATCACAGCAATTTATCAAAAGGACATGTCACAAGGGAAACACGACTCCTCCCGCAGAGCTATTCCCTCATTGCTCATATATATAAAAGAAAAAGTATGAAATGATGTATAGCGAAAGTTACTGCAGCACATTAGAATATGTAAATGCATGCAGTGCAATAAGCCCCTGAACCAGAAACTGTACAGTTTCTGTAGCAATAAATCACAATTTACGTGGCAGACACTGTGGCTTATCCCCCTGTATTATTTCATTCTATTCTGTTCTTTTGAACTACATAGACTATTCTATTGCATTCTGTACCATACTCTATTCTACTCAATAGTCTATAGTCTATTGCGCTATTCTATATTCCATTCTAGTTTCCAGATGTTGTCATCATCCCTTCGACCTACAGGTTACTAATGACACCAGAGGTTCCCCTCACGATCCTTCTACACACACATCAGCAAGCTCCAGGTCTCCACCCGTGCTCCCTGTCTGTCAATGTATTAGTCGTGACTAATACAAGAGCCTGGCCGTTGGTAACTACCCCACTACACACTCATTGCTCTAGAAGCTGTGGGTGATGTATTGTGTGTTTTAAAGGTACAACACTAGCCGTTAAAAATATTTAAAATGTTTTGCAAAAGAGCACCGCACTTCTAATGGGTTTTCAATAGTCGCCTCGCAAAAAATAGCAGCCATGACCAGTGGTTCCCTAAGCATCTCTTTAGCACTGCCAGCTAACAAAAAAAGAGGTGCCTGCTTATTTTCCATTCACGAGTCAAACTCTTCAAGAATCTCAAGCACACAGACACAATTTGTACGGTGAAATCATCGACAGCTTGAGCCTTTAAAGTAAAAATGGATGCAGCTGATGGCATCGGAGTAATACAGTTTGAGCAAATAATGTCCTACGCATCACACCGGGATAAAACATGTGCAGCCTACTTGAGAGCAGAACACAGATGGAGCCGCGATATTAGTCCCTCTATGATCTCACTTTTACTGTACTGCTGCACACTGCTGTTCCATCCTCAAGGGAAATTGTTTTGAAAATCCTCCAGTAGTACTGCAGAGCAAACCCAGGCCCGAGGCATTATATCTCCAATCCAATCTGAATGAGATTTTTGCTTCCCAAACCATTAAATCAAGAGTGGTTATTGTAAAACCACTCAATTGCTTTATCTCTGTCTTTGGGCTCTCCATCCAGTGTCAGGAGAAGATAACGCATCATTTACAGGGAGCCCAGAAAAGGTCAGGCCTGCTTCCCAGAGTGCCGCTGCTCTGATGTCACGATGGCAGGTGTTAAGACAGTGGGAACTCTGAGGCTCTACTGACACGGTTCCACAGCAGACTGGGCTCAGAGGCAGGAGAGAGAGAGAGAGAGAGAGAGAGAGAGAGAGAGAGAGAGAGAGAGAGGGGGGGGGGGGGAGAGAGGGAAAAAGAGAAAGAGAAAGAGAGAGAGAGAGATGGGCTTGGGGCTTAAGTTAAACATGGTTATGTAGAGCCACCCCTCACACAAACCAAAAGCATTAAAGGCAGGCAAAAACACGCATGACAAAGCTTCCCACACTACCACCACT
>OMKL01066548.1:0-13574 GCA_900302295.1 Parasudis fraserbrunneri | reverse complement strand
ACACACACACACACACACACACACACACACACACACACACACTGCAACACACGCCCCTGTTTGTTTTTAAACATGATCCAATTCAAAACAAGTTTTGAACATGACTGAAACAGAGGGATATAGAGGCATGCTAGAATGTATAATCTGAGTCGTATTTTCAGCAAAAAAACGACAAAAGACATGTTTTGGGGAACTCGAATACCTATATTAACTTGTTGAAAAACAGTATAATATGGAACTTTTAAACATTTTCTAGATTGAATAACAATTTGTATATATATGGGTTTTTCCCACTAAATTGTTCATACAATTGTTCTGAAAATGACTTAGTAGCATCTCTACACCTTTATCCTCATTGAGAGTGCAAGGATCTATGAATATGCAAATTGATAACAAGCACCCATTGATATTTACCAGGAATTACAAGTCGGCAGCTTATATTCATTCAAGACATGTCAATACCTACTCAGGTTTCTGTGTATGCTGAAGCTAACAGTGTCATGTTACCACACATTGGACCATGATCAGTCTGACCTATTAGTGACGTGACATTGCACATCCAACTCAGATTTCAGGGAAGTACAAAGAAGCTCTCCCTCTCCAGGGGAAGACTGTGAAAAAGGCGCTCTGGTGACAAGTTCTGCACAAGTAGCAATCTGAATTGTCAAAGTCATACCTCCAAGAGGAGTTAATCATAAAAAAACACGTTTTTGAGAGGAGAGGGTATTTAAAGGCTGTTTCAAATGATCTTTTTGAACATGTTATTGATTGACACTCCTCAAACATTTTAAATCCCTTCTTTGAAATGCCTCCAATCCACAGGTTTGCATCATTTGAATCGGAAAGGCCGGTATTGTCATTCAACCAGCAGGGGTACAGTATTGTGACTTTCTGCATATGAGAAGCTGTTTGTCAAAAGCATTCAAGAAATGCCTTATGAACTAAACTATAGTATTTGGTTGAAAAACAACAGAAGTCACACTGTTTTTACCCTGGAGCATCATACAATACATCTGAAAACACATTTATAGAAACAATGTTATCCCTTTAAAGGTAGCAATTATTTTGTATTTTTTATTTATTAATTTATCACATTTATTCCAGAATGTGGAGGACAGCCAACTGTCCTTGTATGAACCCCATGTTGCTATAATGTCTACTCATGAGGCCACTCCTGCTGTTGCATACTGATTTGGCTAGGCCAAGGAAATGTGCATGGCCTGTGGGTGTGGCAGCAATCATCTGCCACATAATTTATTTAATTTCTTTCTTTTTCTTCACATTTGAAAAAGAAAATGTAAGTAGCTGTAGGAATACTGATTAGGTCTAGTAATAAAAACATGCACTGTGGGCAGACCAGAGGATTTCTCGCTCTAATGGAAACATATTACAAACAAGATTACTAAGAAGAGTAAATATCATTCCTTATGTATTTTCCTCAAGGCTTGTTTGGATATCTGATGCGAAGTTTTTACATGCTCTTTACAGCTATGTTGCATTTTTATGCTCTGAAGGTGAGGATCACCAGCATTTATCTTGAATTGCAACAATAGGTCTATCCATGTTTTTTTTATTTCATTGTTTTATTGTTGTTTTTTTTTGCATCCGAGTTTCTGAGCGCCATCATCTCCCTGGACCTCAAGTGGCCAGCTCCAGCTCCATTTGTGAATTTCAAGAAATTCCACCTGCTGCTGGCAATCATGGTCCAGTTCTACACACAGCCATCATTAAGTCCATCCTCACCTCATCCATCACTGTCTTGCTTGGTGCTGCAGCTGCCCAAGACGAAGGCAAACTGCAGCACATCACCAACCGGTCTACAGAGAAGGTCACTGGATCCACCCTGCCAGTTATCCAAGACCAGGACTAAGCAGGAGAAATCATCATCCCACCCAGGTATGGGCTTTACACTATACACCCCACAGATAGACATGTGTCCATATTATATTACATTTTCTACAACGTTAAAATAAGCAGGGTCTGGATCCATGATTCTGATTGGCTAGTAAGTGTCACGTGACCTCCATTTTGCGGGATAAATCACACAATCTATCCCGCTTGGGACCGCATTTTTCTGTATCACAACTATGTGTCTTTTTTAATAATATCTACTGTAGTAGTCTAACTGTTGTAGAAAAGCAATTAGCCCCTCGAGGAAGGGGTAAATGGGTGGATTTACACTTGGTATACTATACAACTATACAACCGGGCGTAAATCCACCCATTTACCCCTTCCTCTTGGGGTTACTTGCTTTAATATTATATTATTATGTTATACTTTATTAGTCCCCAGGGGAGAAATATTCCTCAGCATTTGACCCATTCTAACCACTTGTGGTCAGCCACAGACAAGCACCCAGGGACCAACTCTAAGTGTAATGCCCATACCATGGTCACGGGCAATGGCAGGAGTGTACCTAGCATGCATGTCATTTGGTGGGGAGGAAACCACAGTACCCAGAGGAAACCCACACAAATATGGGGAGAATATGCAAACTCCGCAGAAAGGCCCCCTATCGGGGTTGGAACCCAGGACCTTCTTGCTGTGAGGAAACAATTATATTACATCATATTATATTGTTTTGTGTTATGGTTTGGGAAAACTATGTTAGATGGCTTATAAATAAAGCACCAGCTGGTAAGTGCCATCTAGTGCTGAATTATATGTTCTACTCTCATGGAATAAGGTCTTGTGGCACCACCATCTGTCCTAAACCGGGTAATGCATCTTTTAGATTTGGCCTGGCTAGAGAGGTATTAAGTGATTGACTGGTGAGTGACACAAGTGACTATTCCCTGCGAACAAGTGACCATTCCCTGCGAAAACAAACCAGTCGTTATCTTAATTTATGATTTATTACGACCTCTGTCCCCCTCTCCTTCTCAGGGATTCGTTTAATTCAGTTGTTAAGCGGGCTACATCGGTTTTTCGCACTTACATCGACGACCTGCACACTACAGTTTACTACTGTCGGCAAGCCAATTTCAGCACCACGGACAGAGCAACACAGTGATTGGAGCAGAACTCGACGTCGCGGATTAGAGAGGCATGTCCATTGGTCTGGATAGAAGTGACAGCAGATTTACGCGCGATGATAGGGCGGCGACGACACTGAAGTAATCGCTCTCATGACATTGTATGTAAAATATATATTTTTTTAAAGTTTAATTGAAGGTCTCCGGATTGCGTGATATTCAAACATCTGCCGTATCGTCACCATAGCATGCAGTGGGAAAACAGTGCATCGTAGTTAAACTAACCCGGCTACTTTGTGTAAGAGGTAAGCAGATTACGTTTTTTTCTACAGTATGGGAATCCGTAATTCCTGGCAGTTATCTGTCAATATAATAAATGTATTTCCAAAGTTAATTGCTGGGAATACTGCAATAAGCATCCTTTCAGACATAAGTGGTGGTTGGCACATAACACATTGCTGTGGTAGCTACAAGTGCGATTCCCTCTAGCATCCCAGTGTGTGCCACTATTTGTAGTCTACAGTCAAACCGGAAGGATTCAGTTGTTAAAACCATTGAGCCGATGCCTCGAGGCTACTCACCACGTCTGTTAAATCCCCCTGGCATTAACTCCACACTGTGCCTCTTGTAAAACACCATCCTAATGTATAGCCTACTGCTATGGCATTGGTCTGATTGTTGGTATGCGCGTTAATATGTAATTCGAATGGCCAGGTTAGTACATAAGGCTATGAGACAAGGCAACTAGAAAGAGTACAGAAAGAAAAAGGAAAATAGATCCGTGTCTTAAGCTGTCAAATTCCTGATACCACAGGTTCAAGAGACTGAGGACCCAAATTAACCTAAACACTGTACCACAATGGCGGGTAAGCAGAACTGTAGGTTGTAGTATTTTATAACTTTCTTATCATCGGGCATTCCAATGTCTGACCGTTGTGACATGGCTTTTTTTCAGAGCCTAACTTCCCTCCATTGCCTGGGTTCATTCCTCTGAAGCCGTGCTTCTACCAGGACTTTGATGAGATCCCTGAACAGCATCGCACTATGTGCAAAAGAATGTATCACCTGTGGATCTGTGAGTAACCAGACTGAAGCACAACATCCTGTTCACATGACTGAGATTGTTACAGGTACTGGGTTAGTAGGTCAGCAATCCCACCACTATGAGAATAGGGATGGTTATGGGACCCAATATAGTAGCCTACTCATGACATATTTTAAAATGGTATTGTTTGGTTTACATTTTTCTTTTTCATCTGGATAACTTAGATAACACTCACAAAACACAAACAATGAAAATAGATGAACAAATTAAATGAATTGTGGGACAGCGCAATCAGACAAGCAACAACAGCAACAACTTAGAAACAACAGATGTTTTGACAATAACAATAACTGTTGTTCAGAAAATGTCCTGATGTCAAATCCAGACTAAATTAATTGTGAAATTGGATCATACCTTCTCTGCAGATGCAGTGGGCCCCTGCACGATGGGAGACTAACATGCAATTGAAAGTCAGATGTGATTTTTCTTGCGTAGGAATGGCTAGGTTGAACATCACATGAGACCTTTTAAATGAGGGTTATACATTGAAAACAGTAAAACAGTTATAGCTTCATCTTTTTATTCACAGTCTGAAAAAAGGTTTGATAAAGGTATTTAGCACCTGTAGGAAAACCCTTAAATGGTAAGACCCCAGCCCTGTAAGACCCCAGCCCTGTTTCCTACTCATTGATGATGTTGTCGAAGGGAAGAGTCCTTACTCAGCTCAGTCCATGCTTTGCTTCATAGTGGATACTCAGCTCCTCCTTAGTTAGCTACAAAACTAAGGTTAAGTATTGGGCCACTGTAAAAAGCACCTAAACATACTTTAAAACAAACCTCTTTATTTTAGGTGCACTGTGGAGTAGGTTTCAGCATTCCTATTTCAAGTCTTGAACAGACCGAAGCATGGCCCCAGTGCTTTAGTTTTGTGGCTAAGCAGCCGGGGCTCTGGGTATCCAGTATAAAGAACAGCATGGATTGTGCTGAGAAAGGACTCTGATTCACAGTGTCATTGGTAAATAGGAAATAGGGCTAGGGTTCCATAATTCAGAACTTAACCTTTAAATGGTTCCAGGTAAAATCCTTTCACACACACCTTTTCATAATGACTTCTTCACATCATGCAAGGTTAGACAAGGAACCTTCCCAAATTTAAAAAGTACTGAAAAGTATTTATAGAAATGGTTTTATCTGAAACTATCTTCAACCGATAACCAGCCTAGCCCTTAAAGGCTAATTCCAGTGATTTTTACCTGGAGTTCTGCAAGGGCTAGACTGTGGTTATACTGAAATAACTGTTTGATAGCAGCTAACTTTCTCTCCACAGATCTATATGACAAATATAAACAGATATCAAATGCCTAAATCTGCTTTTGGCTATGAAATTGTTCCTTTGAAATTTCCTTTTTCTTATGTCCTCTCGCACCTTTCAGCATCTGTCTTTTTATCCGTTATTTTATTTTATTATTTCAAATACTCCATTAATTTATTACACTATGCGGGTGTAGAGTTGCTTGTCTGATGGCGCTGTCCCACAATTCATTTAATTTGTTCATATATTTTCATTGTTTGTGTTTTGCGAGTGTGAGAATTTAAAGGAGAATGTTATTCCTGTGCCCCAGGACAGTTTAGTCATTATTTGTGAACATGCACCACTATCTCCTCAAGTCAGAAACCAAAGGGAGAACCCTCAAATGTGTGATGTCACCTGGATGTAAAATCTGGGGCTGCTCCATAGACATTGAGTGGGCTCTGACGTTGTGAGGCCATTCAATGTTTGTGTGAACTCTTACACCCAGAATTCTGATTCAGACCTGTTAGCAATACTAGAATATAAACCTTTGGAATATAAATCTTGTGAGAATTCAACTTAACATTTTAGGGCTGTGGCTGGGTGTGTAACTGATGTAGAGCTCTAATTCCAGCTGTGTCTGGGTGTGTAACTCTGATGTAGAGCTCTAATTCTAGCTGTGGCTGGGTGTGTAACTCTGATGTAGAGCTCTAATTCTAGCTGTGGTTGGGGGTGTAACTCTTGATGTAACACAGAGCTTTCTCTGTAATTGTTTTGAATAGAAAGCTACAGTCAAATTACATTTTCAAGTCAAGTCAAACTTATTTGTATAGCCCAAAATCACAATACATGTCTCAATGGGCTTTACAGGCCCACACAGGTACAACACCCCCTGGGTAAAACTCCCAAAGAAGATAAAGAAAAACTCCCACAAAAAAGGGAAGAAACTGTAGATGGGCAATTCAATGGGAGACCCCCCCAAGCAGAACGCCAGTTGAAGTGGGCAACAAATTCGAAAAAGTATACAACAAGGTAGTAATAATAGTAATGATAAGAATAAAAATAATAGTGATGATAAACAATACAGGGAAAATCAAAGAAAGGTATAATAGGTAAGCAAAGACAACAGCGCATAACAGCATCAGTAGAAATGGCATCAACGATGCCCAATGAGTAATCACCCAGGGTGATCATACGGTAAAGAAAAAATCATCACTATTTTTTGCCACCCAGTGTGATCCACTTTGACCACAGTGTCATTACAGCTGAAGTGTTCACGCAGAGCTCCAAGTAGAACCAATTACAACTTGAGGGAAGTAGATTCGTTGCATTACTGAGAGTAAGCAGATATGGACACCAGCAGAAAGGCCACTCAAGGGACTCAAAGAGAATAGAAAGGGTTCACTGGGAAATACGGTGCGAGTCAAGTGCAGCACTTATTTAACAAGATGGTTCTGCTGGCTGTCCCCATTTCCACTCTCTATCCAGAATGTACCCTGTCTCTATGCTTTGTAAAATGTGTGTGTGTGTGTGTGTGTGTGTGTGTGCGTGTGTGTGTGTGTGTGTGTGCGTGTGTTCAATGTGCACTAAAAATATGCACTTTATGGTCTTACAGTGAACAGTGCCACACTTGCAGTGAATCTGATTGGCTGCTTTGCGTGGATGTTTGGTGGAGGTGGGGTGACCAACTTTGGCTTGGCCATCATTTGGCTGCTCATGTTCACTCCCTGCTCCTATGTCTGCTGGTTCAGGCCCATCTACAAGGCCTACAAGTAAGTCATGCAGAAAGTGAGATCGCAGTACTGTCACTGGAGGCACTGTAGCACTGATGAGTACCAATGCACTAGTATGATGCTACTAACGTTTAGCAAGAGATTTATGTCTTTTTGATGACATCACTGATTGGGACACATCTCTTTATTTCACAAACAGAATAGGCTCAGCTGATGTTGGGACAGAATAAAAGTAGAATGGAGAGGTGCAATGCCCGCGCTACAACACACTCCGACCTGTAACCCACCCTCCAGGCATGAATATTTAGGAGAATACCAAGTACACTGACAGGACTCATTATAACATTGTGTAGTCTGAGTAGTCCTCGCATCAACCAGTTCACGTCCGCACCTAGTCTGTCACCATTTGGACCATAGCTCTGAATACACCAGTGGCTAAAACTTTGACCTCCATCTGTTGCCGTAGATTTCCGACCAATTTGAGAAAAATGCAATCGTGCAGGTGACTGTCAACCTATCCACCAAGTTTGAGCAACACACACACACACACAGTGACACAAGCTTTGCATGTGGGTGTAATCAGTGTCTTTTACAATGTGGTATAGCTCAAGTGAGAACAGTAGCACTGTATAGATTTGTGACCGTGTGTTTACTGCTTTGTTATTTACTTGTCTCAGGACTGACAGCTCCTTCAACTTCATGGCGTTCTTCTTTGTCTTCATGGCCCAAGTTGGAATCAGCATCATTCAGAGTATAGGTATCCCTGGCTGGGGAGTGTGGTAAGAAAACAAAAGGGAACGTCTGCCAGTCGGTCAGCGTGTGACCAAGAGATTTAGTTTGAACAAAAAGATAACCTATCATTAAAAAAGTATTCATATAGAAAATATGTAACATCCACGCTCACATCAAACATCTTGAGTGAGAGCGATGAGCGTGAGAAAACGATATCTCCAGAAAGGACCTTGTTCTCTCATCCCATTATCAGCATGACAGTGATGGACCATCAGCAATTAGGCTCAAAGAACTCTTATGACAGTTCTGTCAGGAATCACTCACGTCATTAGTTTAACCATTTATTATGATGCAGAATTAATGGAAATGGCAATGTCTTGGCGGTATGGTTCTACTCTTAGGGGTGCTCCCTGCTGCACGAGGTTAAAGCATAATAACTTACACAGAGGATAAAGCATAACGGCATACTGAAACTGAACAGCAGGGAGCACTGCGAACGAATCCCCCATAGGGAATGTAGCTTACAGAGTACAACCCAGGCTGGGGTGGTGGTGGGTGAAAAGCCTTACTTGGTACAGCAGCAGTAACCTTGCACAGCATAGGTGAGCGGGGAGGTCTTAAATAGACCACCAAATCAGTGTAGGTGGGACTATGGAGCATCAGCTGAGCTGATTGAAGATAGAATGTCCGGCCAGAACTCACTTCGCCCATTTCTGTTATTATATTTTGAGTGGTTTTTTAAAGGGATTCTCAAAATGTCACCCGACTTATATTGATAATCGGACATTAGTATAATGACGACTTCCATAAAGTTTATTAATGCCAGGCTTTTTGAGCTGGCCTGTTTTATGTATGGGGTGTAAAACCTTGTAAACTTCCGCCTGCATTTCTCAGAGCGCACACAATTGTTTGCCATTTAACAACCAGCTGTACTGCGATATTATAATCCAGTGATGGTTAATAATGGTGTTCAGATAAAAAGTGCTCATAAATGTTTAATATCAACATTAGTTTGGATGAACGAGTGTTGAAGTGTCTTTTCTGCTCTTTTCAGCGGTTGGCTGGCAACCATCTCCTTCTTCAGTTACAACATTCTGATAGCTCTGATCATGCTGGTCCCTACCATCATGTTTACTGCCGTGGCCACACTCTCCTTCATCGCCCTCACCCGGGTAAGTCATCCTCATCAGGGCATCATGTGTGATAGATAGTGTGCACAGTGGGTAATGTGAATGTCAAATTCCTAAGAGGGATATTGGGCCGGTAACTAGTTAGTTACTTGATTCCCCTCATGTTTTCTCCAAACATCTATTTTTTTATAAGGGTAGGTAGATTTGAACATTGGGGCCTCCATCCCTTCTCCACCCCCTCACTCTGCGTGTGACACTGTGTTTTACGAAGGTGTAGGGTGGCTGTGCTGTGTACTTGTACGCACTCTTAACTCGTGGTCTTCCCTCGCCGGCGTAGATCCATAACTTCTACCGTGGCAGCGGTGGCAGCATGTCTAAGGCCCAGGAGGAATGGACCACGGGAGCCTGGAAGAACCCTCACGTCCAGGCAGCTGCCCAGCAGGCAGCCATGGGGGCAGCTGCAGGAGCCATGCAGGAGCAGTACTCCAACCCGCAGCACAACGAGAACCAGATGTAGCCTCTTAAAACAGGGGGGGGCGATGAAAGAACGGATGAAACGGGACATGCCAAAGCATGAGTAAGTTGTCAGGTAGCTCTTACCATCCTCCTGTCACAATTCTTCAAAAGCAAAAAAAAAGGAAAAAAGAAAAAGAGTTGTGTTATCAGTGTCAGAGTTATCAGTGTCAGTGAAGCAACACCAGGAGTTCAGGATATTTTGCTGTAGCGAAAGCATAGTGTTTGGATACTTAAGCACAATCTTTTCTTCATGCCAGAAGTTTGACTTTTCCTAACTAACTTGTCTCTGGGTATTTGTGGGATGTTGGTTTTCGCCTGTTTTTAGGCATGCTATTTATTTGTAGAGTTTTATAACATTTTGTATGTTTTGTGTGAAAAGTTCTATGGAACTCTAGTTTTGGATGTGAGTTGCTTTAGTGGCTCCATTATAGGAGCTGTGTACTGTATGGATATACTGAATGTAACTAAATAATTAACTATGAACTGTAGTGTATAATTATATAATCAAAGTTTTTATCGACATAAAGTTTGAATAATAATATCAATATTTAATTAAAATTTTCCTTTTTCAGTTTTACTTATTTTCTAATTACCTAATTCTCAGGTAAAACAAAGACATGATATAATGGATGGGCTCTATTTTCCTCATGATGTCATTTCTAAAAGAGCTTCCTGCTATGTCTTCATGGTAGTCTCTTTACTGTTCTATGCAATGTATAAAGTTGCACTTTGATGTAAAGATATCATGTGAAAAAGAAGTTGATTTGTATTACGGTGGATTCAAACAGAAACAGGAATCGGACTTTTAATCATATCAGCTTTGAATCACGTTATAAATCCGGTATTGTGGTTTTGTCAAAACCCAGTATATGTAGTCACAATCTGATTTCTTGGTGAAAGGCATATCCGACTAAAGCCAGGAACTATGTAGCCTGGCCAGTGATAGCTTGTTTAGGCAGAAATTAAAAGTAACAGTCTTGATGTATACATTGCAAATCTTATATAAACTGTCTCGTAAGTAACATAGAAAAGCTATCAAAACAAAGTAACAAAGTGAATTCAGACTTGCAATAACAGTCAAAGTTCTCTGTTTCTGTATGTAACTGTTTTGTACTGAATGTATTTTTAGCTCTTTTATAAAGTTGTGTTCACTGTAGACAGTAGACAACCTGTCCCATACCTTGTTGCTTCTGGACCACAGAGAGGCGCTAATGATTTGTTGTGAAATAAAACATTCCTACAGTTACAGACTGCCTCCACTCATCCCTTGCAGGTTCTAACCCATCAAACCACTACTCTCTCTCTCTCTCTCTCTCTCTCTCCCCCAAACCACACAGAGTTATTAGTCTCTGCTGTGGAATCTAAGATTATTTCAGTTATTTCTGGACACCCAGTAACAATAACAATTGGCACCCATATTGTGTCATAAATGCCCCCTATTGTCCCCACAGCAGACACAGAGGTTCTCCAGGACCGTGTGCTCAGCCATCTGGCCCTGTAGGAGGTGACAGGCAGGCAGCGGAATATCGTTAACAGACAAACTCAGTTTACTACTTACTGTATGGCTTCTTTGGTCCAGTGTGTCCCACCTGGAGGGGATGGGGGGGTGAGGTGGGGTGGGATACCCTCTGGAGAGAGAGAGAGGGAGGCCGGGGTAAAGCTCTGTAAACCTTGCAAATGGACGTCATTCTGGGTCATGTGCAGAAAGAGAAAATAAATGCTATCATCCTTTGCAATCAAAGGCAATATGTTTTTTGGTGCAGTCCAGGGGGAAAGATGAGCTAACTCACTACAAGCAGGGCTTCTCTTATGCGTTTTGTAGTAGTCGATTTGAGTTTTGGTTCCATGTTTCTTGGTGGTGGTGCTAAACCAGTGTTTCCTAATGCTCAGAACCACTCATTAGAGTTCTTGCCCATTCAGACTACCTTAGTGACTTTGTCACTTTGGGCTCTATTTAAACATCTACATCCAAAAACATAATTTTCTATGGCAAAAATGAATGGCATTTTTCTTACACAATGGTAGTGTTTCATTTGCCATTTGATTGGTTGAAGAATAAGATATTTGATGTAAATTTGCTGGATTTTAGTCATTTGGTTAATCAGAAAAAAAGGCTAACACTGAAAGAGTGGAAGTCACTTGTCATGGTTGCTAACTTGAAATCCCATGAATTTTCCCCATGACTTTTCCCAGAGATAGGGCATTCAGATACAGCGCTCCAAATGTCATCCGTTTCACGTGCACTGGTGACACAGTTGCTTAGGTAATTTATAAAACAGAGGTGTCTCTCTGGTATCACGTTTTAGAGATAGCTGTTTGAGTGGAGATATAAAGTTAAAAAGTACAACAAAAAAGCCATCATCTGATGTTGATTTGTGCACCGGTTGCTCAGTGTAGTATGACCCTAACACTGCAGAGCTGGGGGGTTCCAATCGGACACATCCCATTCATTCATTTATTTAAAGGTTTTATCAGGTGCCTTTGATAGAGGCATTCACCAGTGTTCAGGATAGGATGCTTGGGTATATGCCTCAACCCTCCAGTGTTTGACAGAAATGGTTAAATACTGTATAGTAGATTTTGGGGTATTTTCTGCATGGCTTGAGGAGCTAATCAGGGAAGATATACTCACAGCATGTTCTTCATTAATATTTTGAGAGAGAAAAAAACATGTTTTTAATGGAGATACTGTAGCGTTGAGCGATTCATCCGTGATTGATCTCTGATACTTTAACCACCTTGTAATTAATGGTAATAAGCGTGTATACTCAGGCACAGTTGAAAGGAGATTCTACTGCACTGAATCAGTTATCCTGGAATTGGATTTTCAATGCTATCCCTTCTCATGTTGTGTTTTGATTCCCCTGAGGAATAGTATGTGTTTTCTTGATGCTTTCACAAGGCCTCATGTTAATTTTTCACAAACACTTCTCCATATCATTATTCTGCAATCATCGAAGCATGTTACTTTGTATATAGCACCTATTTGTTTCAATTGTCGGAATCTTTAGTTTGTTACATTTGCTCCATTTAATCAAGACACTGCACTCAATCATTAAGATGTGATTTTAAATTGTTTCCAATACATTACACACAGCAGACAACCCAGATGCATTTAAACACTGATAAGATGAAACAGGGAATCAGTGGTGGCCTTTGGGTGGCAGTATTGGTCCAACGTGGGTTGAGTTATCAGATATTTACAGTTACACCAGCAGTCCACCGGGGGCAGTATGTGACCTTTGTCTTTTCTTTATTTATTTAGCCATAAGACATCTGCACATGAGCAACAAGAAAGCCAAGATGACTGAACTGATATGACCCAAACCTATGTTTTCTTGTCTGTTGAATAACTTTACTCTTCCCAAACTCAAATACCCAAACACAATTTCACCCTCGACAGCCATGCAGAAGGTGCCTCATCACAGATTAGATTCAAAAGCACTTTAAATGGATTTATCTGTGAATGCCACCCCCCCACCCCCCTCTTCCCCGCTGTCTGCCTCTCCCTGTGTTGAGAGTGATAGAATCACTTGAAGAAGCTGGAGATGAAATTACACACTGATATAGGCACCCAGAGGACTCACTGGCAGCCACCAACCACCACTATTATTGCTATAAACATGAGAATCTCTTGTCAGCTGACAGGGTGTGACAGCGAAAGCCTCGTGGCTTCAGGTTTTATGTGAAATAGGACTGGTTGTCAGCTACAGAATCTAGTCATTGATTCATAAATAACTAGATTGTACAGCTGCAGTGCACCCCGTGCCTGTTCTGCTCTGCCCAAGTCTTCGACACGTGAGCGGACTCTTTCCAACTGCCTGCATCTAAATATCTGGCTACTGAGATAGAAGCAAACATCTTCCTTCAGGTTTAAAAATAAGGAAATGGTTCGACTGCTTCACATGGGCTTGTCTCAGAGACACTGGCTGAAGATCACATCTGATCGTGTCATTTGGTTCTTACAGGAGATTAGGGAAATGTGACTGCCCTCAAAGTTGCATTTGAAGCCTGAGGTCAAAAGCCGTCTCTCAACTTTTGACCTGCCCGTGCCCCCTCCACCCTCTGTATTTTGATTACCGTCGCCATGGTACACAGCCACTATTCTCTAATCCGGTAAACACATATCTTCCCTATGATCAGTCAAGCCG
>OMKL01066543.1:17416-30660 GCA_900302295.1 Parasudis fraserbrunneri | reverse complement strand
CGTGCTGCTGGAACTCAAGAGGCGTGCCTGGCTGTGGGATGAGTGGAGGCTGGTGACCCGCTGTGTGTCTGCAAGTATGTGTGAAACATAATACTGCTGTACAACATAAAAATTCTGCACAACAACCCACACGTGATTAACGTTTCTGCTCCAACTGGACCTTCCTCGGAATTTTACTCCACAACATCTTAATGTGAACACACATGACAGTCTACTGTGAGCGAGTTTCATTGACCAGTGTAGCAGCAGTGCAGAGATATTCCATTCTAAAGTTTAAAGTAGAGGCTCCCCCTTCTAACCAATCAGAGAAGTTCAAGGGGAGTTTTATAGGAATAACGACTTTTAGAGGTTGAATCTACGTGATCCTCATTTAACACAATCTGGCAATGAGGACCATGTAGACTAACTACTAAATAACGACTAAATTTCATGCTTACTCCTTTGAGCTTCTCGGATTGGTTAGAAGGGGGAGTATGTTTGAGGCAAAATTCTAATAAAAAAATCTCATACAATGTAGCTTTAAGTAAATGTAGATACTGAGTCGTACCTCTTGACAACACAATCCATGTTTCAATTGTCTCGAGGCTTAAAATCAGTCTTTGACGCATCTCCGCCCCATCATTTACCATACATTACCCCTTAATTACTGAAGTGGATTCAGTAGCGGAAATCAATAAGAGACCATCACCTAATTAGTACATTTCATGTAAAAATAAATAAATAAACAGGTGCTTCTTGTGTTGTGTACATGAAGAGTATATGCCTTTATATTCAACACTTTAGAGGATATACTAGTATGTACAATATTCTTGAAAGGCAGATTTAAGTTAATTCTCATATTATAGCTGTGGCTAAGCCAAAATCATTCACCAATATTAGCAAACAAGAGGATATAAGATGAGGTGCTTTACAAAGATCTTTTTTAATGATTCCAACTGAATCTGTGGAGGGCTTTACATCCCTTTTTCATGCCACTTTAGTTTCCCATCAAACCATAACATTTGATGAATGGGTATCATTTTAAAACGAAAATAAACGAAGAAGAACACTCAACATCTGAAGTGAGACAAAGGAGTGAGCTGCATCAGGAACAATATTCAGAAACATTGACAAACCCAGAACCACAAACATATAAAAAATAACTAACTCAATAATCCTGTGACAGCACAGTCAATATTTACGACAGTATTCATAAGTGGCTGGTCAATATGAAGCCGCGTTACTTATGTTCTTTCATAACCCATTCTCTAGGGAGCCATGATGAGTAGGAGAAAATCAACATCCTTTTTTTTTTTTCTAACAAAAAAAACGAAAACATCTTTATAATATGAAAATATAAAACAGTCTTGTGTGTTCTACTTGATATTCCACTTTTCCAACAAGAACATTTAGATAACCATGGCAAAATCCTTCGAAAAGAGGAATGTTTTCACCCTTGATATTCTACACCCCTTTCTCCAGCAACGCATCGACCATCCTGGGCAGGAATTCCTCCAGGAAGTGAAAGAAGTCTGGAAAGAGTCTTTCCTGGTCATTGATTGGTCGGAACTTGAGGATGGCCCTTGTGTTTTCATTCCCGCCAGCGACATGGGACTGAACCTTGAACTCCAGGGGCTCTTTGACCTCTGGTTCTTTGGCCACGATGTGGTCAGTGACCTGGGTCTCCTTCTCCACGTTGCTGCCATCCTGCTGGGAGTCGGTCCCTTTGTTCAGAAACCTTCTCACCTTCCTGCGGCTCATCCACACCTTGTGCCTCTGGACCCAGCCCCAGCAGGGGGAGTCAGGCTTGGGCCCGCTGTCCACCCTCTGTCTCTTTCCCTGGGGGGACACAGACGCGTCGCTACTCTCGGAGGACAGAGGCCTTTTGGCTCCAACTGTAGCTTTACCCTCGGGGCTGCACTCGCTGTCACCAGCACTGTTAGCTGACGTGTTGGGGTCTGCTGATGCAGTATCCATGGCCTCAGCAGCAGCAGCAGGAGGATCATCCCCAAAGGACGAGTCTGTAGAAGAGGCAGGGCTGCACTTGAGAACATTCTGGAATATCTCCTCCACAGCAGAGCACACCCTCTGGAACCACAGAAGCTGGAAGCCATCTCCTGCCAGGTGGAGCTGACCACTCAACGACCCCGGGAGCACAGCAGGCTTGAAGGGGATGCTGACGGTCAGCTCCTTCTCTGAGGCTCCGTCCTGGTTCTTGGTGGTCGACCCGCTGAGGGGGGTGAAGAGGCGCACCAGCCCCCAGGACTTGCCCTTGTTGGACTTGCGCTGGTACTGGAGGCTGCGGCAGTACTTCTCGGCATCCTGGCACTCCCTCTGGAAGATCTTCTGGGAACGCGCAGTGAGGTTGCCGGCCACGTTGTGGGAGAGCTCAAATGGGTCCAGCAGGTTGAGGGGGCCCAGTTTGGGGCGCCGGTGGTGGGGCTTGTTGGGTTGCTCCTCCTGCATGGCCTCCTCCTCCTCCTCTCCTTGGACCTGGCTGAAGAACACGGTAACTGGGGTGGTACGGCCCTCCCTGAGGGAGATGACGTTGCCGGAAAAGTCAAACTGGCTGTAGAATGAGAAGAAGCCAGCCAGCAGTGTACCTGGATAGAGAGGCCACAAATGCCAAGGAGGATAAATTACGTTTAAGGTTTATAATGGTGATGTTGGCTAAGCTCAATAATGGTCACAAATTATCATCCACCCTTGTTTCAGAAACTATACAGTGTGTGCGCGTATATATATATATATATATAGGAACTGAGGTTGAGGTCAGGTCATGTAACGGCATATTTGACAGAAAAGCTATGAATATGAAATGCTACATCCTATCTAATGTTGCCTCGGTGACTTACAGAGGTCCTGTGTGTTCTGGCTGGGGGGCACAGCGATAGGCTGACTGGGGAAGGTGCAGTTCCATCCCTCAATCTCACACTCTTCCTCTTCACCTTCAGGGAGTCAATACAAACAGACACACTCACATCATCATGAGTAGTAGACCGATAGATGATGGATGTTCACTGTCTGCTACGGTACAGCCCTGTTCATTTGAACCCCTCGGGACTGGAGATGATGTGACAAAACAAAATGACTTAAAGATTCCAGACGAAACAAACATACTTATAATTAGGGCGGTCATGATTCACCGAATAACTTGAATAATTTTATTATAGAAAAATCCTCAGCTTCTAATTTACTGCCTCAAGGCTTCTAATCGTTTCGTTGATTACAGTAATACGCTCCATGGCTTCTTGTCTGCTAGAAATTCAAAAGAAGAAGAATTTAATTCAGAAGCCTTTTAAGAGATGTGAAAAGAACAACGAACAAACGAAACAACAACAACAACTTAACCTCAGTTTCAGTGTGTAGGCATTAACTTAATTCTTGCTGGTACACAGTGCTGAAAATAACACTTGCTTATTAATATTATTATTTCCTTTTCAAAACTGGCTAGGTTTATTATTAGAAAAACAAGAGGGGAATGTTCTGGTGTTAAGCATATGTCACCATTGTTGTTGTAAACCACATTCATTATTGTGTTTAGCATAAAAAAAGAGGTGCTTTTGAAAGTTTAATTGAAATCAGATGAACTTGATTCGTCAACAGAGTAATCGCCCTCCTTCTAATATCCAAGGACACACAGTGTCATAGATGCGAAGGGGGGTGGGCCTTTCTCAACTCCTCTCACATCTCTAGACAGTCAACATCTTTACCGGCACGACACACACAGTTCCCGGTATCAATGGGCAGTGAACGAGGGCCGCTTCTCTCATCCTCTTGTCACTGAGTAGACAGGATAAACTACAGGCCTGTCCTTCGGCTTAGAAACACGAGTGCATCGCCAACACAATGCCAAGAGATTCGCTGGAATAAAGACTTTTATCATGCACAGATGTAACGATATACAGAAGACATGTGCTGCTCATCCAGCCATACTAGACTGTGACTGTGCCTCTCGTTTAATAGGCAATAGTGAACTAAGAATACTTCACCTAACGTTAGATAAAAGTTATACGGCAAATGACATAGCGAGCACAATGCCGTTGTAACTACAAGGGTCCAAGCAAGCCAGCGGCAGCTTGAGCCACAAAATGTGCAAAAACGGGTCTGTTTGGGGTTACAGTGACTCACTGAAGGGTGGCGATGCATTCATGTTAACGCTAGTCCCTCATAAGTACAGCGTCCGATGTAACCAGCTACAGAAGCATATCCTATGAATCAACAGTTATACGATAGTATCCATTACACGATGTCAGTCATGGCTTTCTAGCGGTCATACCTTGGTCTTCAGATGGTTCGCTCTGGGTGTTCGGCTCTGGAGTCTACCAAGATTTGTACATGGAAGTTATGTTTGTTGTTGTCGTGATGTCAGCTGGACGAGCCGAACTGGTTATACACAAAGAGCTTTTGAGCTGCCAGTAGGGGCAGGGCAGCTAACCGTGAGTGAATTATTGAATGACTCAGTAAATGAATGGCTGACTGAGTTGAGATGCGCTTCGCAAAAAAAAAAAAAAAAGGGCGTGCACGCACGCGCACACACACACATTGAATTCTCTGTACCATCTAATGCAGTTTAGAGTTGAGTTGCATTTAAGTAGTAAGGTAGCAAAAAAAACTGGAGTATAATGTACCAAGTATTATCCATATGAATAGAATGTGTTCTGTATGATAATATTTAGATTAATTGCCCTATTTCACTATAACGTTACTATGTTGACAGATTGAGAATGTCTTATTTTTAACTATCACAACAAGTTTGTTAAATCAAGGCCATGCCATTCATCAATTAATTTTAGAAATTGCTACAACCGAAATTTTTTGAATTTGGTAATTTACAAAAGGTAATTTTCAGTGAGAGCAAGTGGCATTTACCCCCTTCTCATATGACAGCAATATGCTTTCTGTTTACATAGTATCATCATAGTGAAATATCACATGACAACAATATGCTTTCTGTTTACATAGTATCATCATCGTGAAATAGGACAGTCGGTCGGTTCAAATAAACACGTTTCCTGCTGTACTATGACAGTGACTGTGGTACGATGGGGTTAGTAGAGGTGGAGCTTACAGGCCATGTCTTTGAGCTGGTTCACTGTAGGGAGGACAGGAGGCTCACAGTTCTGCAGGAAGTAGACCACCAACAGAGTCAGGGCGTAGTTGTTGAGCAGGGGACCAGCGCCGCTGGGGTTTCCTATATGATCATTAAAAACACCATCAAGTGAAAAATGACCTCATGTGTCTGGCTGTTCTGTGCAGCTGTGTACCCATACATACCACAACATTCACAAAATTAGCATTTACTCGTATTTTTATATTATATTCCTGTAAAGTGGCTAAATGTGATCATTCCCGTTCTGCAGTGATGTGAATAAAATCTCCATCCAATAAAATGTGATCGTCAATTTCAAAGTCCCACTTCCCACCTCCCACCATACAAAGGTTTCCTCCCATTCGGTCCTTTACAGTGGACTGATTACTAAGATCGCTCGTCACTATCCATTTTGCTGCCATCGTTTGTCACTATTCAAATTAAGACCTGTCCAAACAGCCCTTTTCATTTAGAGACACATCAAATCATGGAAGCGAAAAACTATCGTAATGCCATTTCTTGGTAACTTTAAACAAGAGAGCGTTAAAAAAATGTTCATTTGGGGGGATGTGTAATTACAACACCGCAACGATTCGGGAATCTCTCGATTCGATTTCGATTCTTGGGGTCACGATTCGATTCAGAATCGATTCTCGATTCATAATCGACTCTCAATTCAATACATGCATAGATTTGATTCTAGATTGCTGTTTTGAGTTACTTTTCCCATTTGACTGCGGTAGACTAAAGCAATTAACCCCTCGAGGAAGGGGTAAATGGGTGGATTTACGCCCGGTTGTATAGTCGGATCCCGAGGCGCAGCCGAGGGATTTAGACTTACAACCGTTTACCCCTTCCTCGAGGGGTTAATTGCTTTTCTACAACAGTTAGACTACTAGATATTATAAAAAAAGACACATAGTTGTGAAGGCGCATTGATACAGAAAAATGCGGTCCCAAGCGGGATAGATCGTGTGATTTACCCCGCAAAATGGAGGTCACGTGACGCTGACTAGCCAATCAGAATCATGGATCCAGGCCCTGCTTATTTTAACATTGTAGAAAGGTAGTTTAATGTGTCTAAAAAAAACACACATTTCAATCGATTTTTGGTATTTGTGAATCGATTTTGAATCTGTAGAAGATAGAATCGCGTTCATATGTGAATTAATTTTTTCGCACATCCCTACAGCATAAATACATTTCTCATTGATGGCAGCTCTGAAATGGTTTGGGGTGCATATGTCTGCATTCATTTGGTTCAATCATAAAGGTAAATGCCAATCACTACTAAAATAATAAATGGAACCATATACTTCAAATCTGTTTAAAGTTATCAGATGAACAATGTTTTCAAACCCAATAATCTTGAGATGGTAAATTAGGAGTGTTTTGTTCATGCATAGCTAAAGCAGTAGAGGTTGAGTACTTTTCAGTAATGTATCAATTTCACTCAACAGTTGATTTGGATTGATTTCACAACTGCAAATACATGAGCTGTCCAAAACACATTTATACGGTTCTACAGCTGAAGGGTTCAATTCTGAGTAATAATCTGGGATGTCTAACTTTATTAAAATCACAGTGGAAAACTGTGCCATTTCAGAATCTCTAATTAACAAATTCAGATCGTATTTGATCAATGAGAGGACTTTGGCACTCACAAATAACATCATTACTACACTCTTCAAACCACTGGGGTGTGGGAAGTGCCTCATTGATAGGGGTATTGCCTAAAGAGCGCTCCCATCATTATGGCTTGAAATTGATTAATCACAATTGCTGTTAGAAGTAATTAGAATTTACCTAGCCCTCTTGGGAATTTATCCACACTGGGGAATGGAAGGATTTTCTTGCCTTTATGTGAATGTGAAGACAATAATGACAACACAAACTGGTCTATCTTAGGAGAGACCAGCACAAGGTTCTACTGCCCCCTGTTGACCAAGGAATGAAACAAACACCCAGGTGTATTAGATCCTTCTACTCTTTGTAAACAACAATGGCGTTTTGTCTCCGGAAGTCCCCAGGGACAGTCTGGATGAAACCATGCAATGTCCAATGACCTGCCCATACGTTCTGTCACCTTTGCCTCGTCATGCTTTCATCCAGAATGTCCCTGGAGTCTTTCACAGAGATACAGCGGAGTGCCATTATAGTCCAAACAAGTATGTAAGGGCATTAAACACCAAAGATCCTGACCCAGCTCTAATGATCACTACAGCAGAGAATGAGTCGTGGAGACGCCACTAAATGAAGCGCCTATTTTACATTTTGAGAGTCAATTAGAATTTCAACTCAAAAGACGCACGTGCATTTTGAATGTGGAAGCAGAGTTTTGCCTACAAGGTGATGTTGACAGAAAAAAGCGTGGATCGGTGACTAAAGCCATGTACAGATTGGATGATTAAGGAGACTCTGACTCTCTCTGATGCGATATGAGAGGGAGAGATGAGCTCAACTGATGCCAGAAGTGATGGTAGTTATAATATATATAACTGTGGAGCACATGATCTTTTTATTTATTTATTTTTGTTATTATTATTCCATTATTCACATTTATTTTGCCACTGTCAAATAAAAACATCCTTCCAGAAAGACTTTAATAAAATAATTTAAGGGATAGTTCAGATTTTTGGAACCCTAGCCCTATTTGCTACTTACCAATGATGTTGATTGGTACAATCCTTTCTCAGCACAATTCATGCTGTTCCATGCTGTACTAGCTCCACCTAATTAGCCACAAACCAATATAAAGTCAGTAGGTTCAAGCTCCTGTCTGTACAAGCTGACCGAGGACAACTGAAATCTACTTTGTGTGCACTCAGTCAGAGGAGGAGCTTGACCTCATTGACTTTGCATTGGTTTGAGGCTAACTAGCCAGAGCTAGTATGAGGAACAGCATGGATTGTGCTAAGAAAGGACTCTACCGATCAACATCATTGGTAAGTAGCCAATAGGGCTAGGGTTCCAAAAATCGGAACTATCCCTTTAATAAAATAAATAAATAAAAATAAAATAAACAAAAAACACTCCTTTTCAGCTTTGGCAACCATGTATTTTGATTTGGTTTCACAGTACACTCAAGTTCGTGAAATTTGCCAAGACCAGAAAGGATGACGTAAAACTTAAATTGAAGTAAGGGGTGTTTTCATGTGACAGCAACGTTGCTGTTGTGTGCTGTGAGGTGGTGCAGTATGGGTCCTACCAGCAAGGTGTTTCTGCTTGGCCCAGAAGCGGATAGTGTAGACCAGTGGCCTCAGCCTGGCGTCCATCCCTGAACACAGCTGGAGGAAGCGGGTGTTCCTGACGGCCAGTCTGGCACAGGACAGGAGACAAGAGGTAAGGAATAATATACAGTGATGACGTGACAGATCATCCGTTGGTCACGGACTAACCTGTTGTTCAGGGTGATATCCAGGTGCAGGTTGAGCTCACGGTGGTGGAACTTAACGACGGGGAGGCGGGCGCCGCTGACCACATGGACCTTCTGCACGCCGGGGACACACTTCCTCAGGATAGTCGCCACCAGCTCCAGCACCTCGGCCGGCGAGGCGGTAGACAGGTCAATGTCGGACAGGATGGAATCCTCTGAACGACCGTCGTCCGACATGCCCTCCCCTGCCTGGAGAAAACAGAGGCAATCAATCAATCAATCAAGGCTTATTTACAGGTGTTTCATACTCATATGAAACTCATATTAAACTCATACTCTGTATGAAATTCATACCATTTCATACAGGGTGGCAACACAATGCGCTTTACATACATCAAAAGAAGGTATTTAAAGTAATAATCTTGAACATTTTCGTACAAATAAATGTCAATTTTGCTACTCCCCATCACCAATTAATGTAACACAATAGTGATTCTACCTATACACAGCTCATGAATGCTTTTACATTTGCTGTTCGTGGCTGTTCGAAACACTGGTGTCTGGTAGGACACCCCCAGGAAAATCATCCGGCACACAGGAAGTGATACGTTTTACGTCACCAGCAGCAACAGCAGTTTATTTGGAATGAACGGAAGACTAACCGAGTACTTTCAAGATGGAAATAAGTCAACACAGCGCAAAAAACAATAGATGTATAATATAATACAACTGAGGAGAAAGCAAAGTCAAATAGCTTGGACATGTGAATCAGAGGCCAAAAGGATACTTTCTTTTTTGTAATTTTAGTTCATTTGGTTTTTTTCTTCACATGCCACTTGTTAACGTGTGGGGAAACGATTCTGTATTGGCACAAAAAAAGAAACCAATAATTTTTGTTGCAATTGGGAACACTAACAATACTACGAAACAAGCCATGATTTTTCAGTTACCGACGGTGCTAATACAGATACTTTCTGTATTTGTTTAGATACTGTACTTTTTACCTTGTGCCTGGTTAAGAAAAACAACACACTAAAATTAAAAATGTCAAAAGCATCCCTTTAAGATTGAGTATTTATAGGAAATAAAAGACACCGAATAGACCTTCCTTTCATATACTATATCACTAACCAACTTAGTTTTCAACAGAAAACATTGCTAACTTAAGTTTAAAGATCCAGTACTTTATTGCCATGTCAACATGATTGATTGGAAATTTGTCTTGGTGAGCTCAAGTCAGCAACACTAAAAAGGGAGAAAAATAAATAAAACCACTCACTCGTAAAGCACAAAACCCATTAGACAAAGCATATATGGGTAAAATCCAACACATAAAATAAGCATAAAAACAGATGGGTAAGATCCAACACATGAAAACATCCTAAGATAAAAGATGAGATGAAAACACAAGTACCCCTTAGGAAATGAACAGACTGTCATTTCCTTCATCCTCTCCAGACATCTTGACGAAAAAAAACAAAAAAAAGAATGCACAGAACCACAAAACAAACCCATGGAGGCAGCGAGAGTACCTGTTCTGGGTTGGACTTGGCGCGGGCCTGGTACACCTTGGTGTTCTCTAGGTCCAGGAACAGGTCCAGGTCACAGCAGCGGATGTCAAACGTGTTGACGGAGGAACCAAACGGTAGGATCTGGCTGTCTGAGACCGAGCCAAAAACATAAATATGAACGGATCAACAGGATCGACATTTTCACCCTACTACACGCTCTGCCCCGCCAAAATCGATGATGTCAGAGTGCCACTGCATCTCCTAGAGCAGTGGTCCCCAACCACCGGGCTGCGGACCGGTACAGGGCCGCAAAACATTTGCTACTGGGCCATGAGGAAATGATATGACTGAAAAAAAAGAAGAAAAAAAGGAAGAAAGAAAAAAACCTGAATACTAAACATAACATTACAGGCTATATGTGTGGTAATTATGTTGAACTTGGCACAGTCTGTCTGTGCTGCACCTTTCCTCACCATCCCCTATCCTCATCCTGTTGTGGGCGTCCACAACAGGATGAGGATACTGATGTTGAACTTGAGTAATGCAATGCACGCAAAGTCATCAGTCGGTCATCACCCACTTACCTACTAAATGTGCATGTGCCTTTTACTATTACCATTGCAACTAGCTTGCTACCTTGAGTAAAAAACAGACGTCACTTTAGAGTTTCCACGGAAGAGGTAGGGGAGATAAAAGGCCTAACGATGTTTCTCAACAAGTACAAAAGTGGTCACTTATTTAACAATCCTTCCTGAGTTTGGTATGGATGTGTATGTGCTCAAGGAGGCTACCTGGGAAGAACTCGATGAAGACCTCCTGAAGGAGTTGGACCAGCAACTTGCGGCAATTCTTCTCATTCTCCTTCAGTTGGAATCGCTCCACCACCAGCTGCATCTGTTCGTTCACCTGAGGAGAGAGGTGGAGCAAGAGACCAGAACTGCTTGTTAGCAAGTAGCCAGAAATAAAGAGTACTGATTGTGTGGTAACAGTGCCCAGTAACTAAGCAGAGCTAGGAGGATTGTTAAAGACCCCTACGACCCCAGCAATGGACTGTTTGTGTGGCTGCCATCAGGCAAGCGCCTGTGCAGCCACAAATTACACACAGAGAGGATGAGTTTCTTACCACAGGCCACCAGAGCCATGAACAATAACTCTAGAAAAGACAATATACCCAAAGACATTCTATGCATATGACACTGCTGCCACTTTACTGCACTATCCACTTTTAACCATGTTTAATGTTGTATATTGCATATTTCATTCCACTTTTGTATATTTTCAATTTATATTTTCTCCTCTTTTTATTTTTATTTTACTTTTTTTTTTTACTACTTCTTAAAATAATTGCCTATGTCAGTTTTTGAGGAAAACTGTTGTTTTTTTTTTGCCTAAAAACACTATATTCTGTATTTGGTTCAGTTTTTTGTGTTTTCTGAAAAACTTGAAAAAGTGACTTAGGCGATTAGTTTAAGAAGGTGACGACTTGCATTGTACACTGCCTGGGAGTGATGACGCAACAACATTTCACTATACTTGTATGAATATGTGACAAATAAAATATCTTGAATCTAACCTAAGGATAAGCAACTAAAACTCAAAAGCCTAAAAATTTGTAAAGTGTACTGAGGACAAATGAATAACCAAGCAGAGTCTTAGCAATGATAGAAGAGTGCTTACAGACGCGGTCTTGCACAGCTCAGGTGTCAGTTGCACCAGAACCTGTTGCAGGTCCTGGAAGTCGTACTTCTTCTTAGGGATCAGTTTGAACTCCTTCTTCTCCCTGGGCTTGACCCGCAGCTTCAGCCCATTCAGTCTATGCTCCAAGCGGGACAGCGTTGCCTGCCTGCCGTCCATCTCACTGAACTGAACAATGGCAAACAGGCCCTGCAGAATAAAGGGGGAGATGCCCACACACAATAGGTAGGTCAGCCCTGTAATAGCAGTGTTACACCACAAGGTTAGATTATTTGTGGTAGTGGCGGTGGGTGAAGAAACATAAGCAACATTCCATATTCAGTGACAAGAATGACTGACGGGTCTCTTGAGAGGATGCCACAACAGATAAATGTATGAAAGATGGGGAACAACGCTCAAGCACTTCACTCAGATGATGAGCTCTAACTTAATCTGTGGGGCCGACCTTGTCTTTGTCCATGATGACCTCTGCCACCGGTCCAAACTGCTGGAAGTACTCCGTTAAATCGGTCTGAGAGATGTCCTGCTTGAAGCCACTGACAAACACGCTGTGCTCCTCGTGAGCCTTCCGTGCAGTCCGCACACTGGCTAACGTTTGGTGCTTCCGCCCCTTTACATGGTCATCCAAGCTTGGTTCTTGAAAAGAAGAAAATTAACGTGTAATACTAGTTAGGCGAGTAAGATTTGCTTGTGTTAGGGCGGTATTACTGGTGTTGGTGTTCTGTTACTGGATTTTCTAAACAAGTCGCAGTGGAACAGTAAAGTCGTGCTTTTCTAATGTTTTACCTACTGTTTGGGTATTGGGGTTCAAATTTAAAATCTGATTTCTAAATTACATTTAACTTGCAAAAACAAGCGTGGTTGTGGATACCCGATCTTCGGTGGTTACTGCAAACGTCAGATGCCAAGCCATGCAACCAACGCATGACTAACATGTAACGTTACGTTAGCTAGCGAAGTTAGCCAACTTATCTAACGTTAAATTTTATTCACTTACTGTTGGGTATGTTTATGTTGCACAAGTTGCAATGAAACCCTCTCGGTTTCGTTTGAATGTCGCTGTCCAACTCCATGTCAAAAGGCAAGTTACAAATCTCCCTCCTATGGTTAACTTGCGTTGCTTTTAGTGCACTTCCAAATGTGTCCGGGTAGTTTGCTCATTTCATTGTAGGGTTCCACCGTTCCAACATTGAAAAGCTAATCAAGCAGCACTGAGAAATGCCAGCCAATTTGATTTAAAATACAAAAAGATGCTGAAGAATACTACATTTATTTTTAATGTTCATTGTGGTGGTAGCATTCTTGTTGATTATGGTGCGCTGAAGATACAAGTGGCTCTGGTAGGACTCAACCCTCGTCAGCACCACAGCACTAGTGCCATTCTATACAAATTGAGCAACACAGGACCAATAATTACATTTAATTTCTGATGGGAAAGCAATTTCTCCAACTTTCCAATCTTACCGACAAAATCATGAAAATCAGTAACCATTGTATACTGTACTGTGCTGTTATTTACCCATCCAATAGGTGTATGATAAACAAATCATTGTATCATAAACTTCTAGATTTTAATAACTTAACCCCCCCC
>OMKL01066543.1:0-17396 GCA_900302295.1 Parasudis fraserbrunneri | reverse complement strand
TAACATTTCACATGCAGAACTTGCCAGTAACACACACACACACACACACCAGAATACAATACTACATGGTAAAGCATATTAAAAGCACAGACACATTTTCTCCATTATAAAATTTTTAATAATGAATTTTCCCGTACAAAAGTCATGAGAACAAATGATTATGACAGAATCCATAATCTTTTAAAAAAAACAACAACAGCACTTTCACTAAGAATAAAATTTTCGACATCACCACGCAATCTAAAAATAAGCAGTACAAATATTGAAATATTTAGTCTATTGAGGAAAATAAAGAAATCTACAAGCGCTCTATTTCTTTGCTGCTCTACCTCTACGGGGCTTGGGTTGCGACTCTGGCTCAACAGTCTTTACATTAACCACTGTTTTAGATGCAGCTTTTCCTTTCTTAGGGGCCTTCCCTCTGCCCTTATCAGGTGCCTCATCCGTCATCTCTGGTACCTCCTCCATGGCCGCAACGGGAGCTGTATCAGCGGCCTTAGCTCCCCGTCTGGCCCTTTTGACAGGTTCGGCTGGTACAGCTTTATCTGAGAGATCTTCCTCTTCAGCTTTGCTCGACACTTTCCGTTTGTTGACCGGCTTTGAAGCGGTAGCCTGAGAAGTAGAGGGCTCTGTGGATTCTGTGCTGCGACGGTCCCTTTTGGTGGGGATTACCTGTGAAACCTCGTCTTTGTCCTCATCTGCAGGTTTTGCCTTCCTCCCCCGAGCTGCCCTCACAACAGGTGTCACGAGAGTAGTCTCTGTCAGTTCTGCTTTCCAGTTAACAGATTTCTTGGACTTTGTGTCTTCTACAGTAGCACTGCTGACATCTTCAACAGCATTTGCTTGGTCATTGCTAGCTTCAGACACAGCCTTTCCCTTTCTAGGAGCTCTTCCTTTTTCAACTTCAACTGGAGCAACCTCTTCTTCGTCCATTGTCTCAGCGCTCGGCACTGCAGCGGCATTGTCTGTAGCAACTGCAGGCTTTGCTGCTGCCCTTCTGCCCTTCCTTACTGGTTCTGCTGGAACCTCAGCGGGGTTATCAGCCTCTCTCAGCTTTCCTGACCTTCCCAGAGGAGCAGATTCTGAAACTGGGATAGTTGCTTCCACAGCAGCAGTCTCCTGAGGGGAATGAGCTGCTCCTCTGCGTGCCCTCTTAGCTGGAGCCACTTGTGAAACCTCATCCTTCACAGCAGAATTTACCTTCCTTCCCCGTGTGGTTTTAATGGGAGCCTCTGACTGTTCCTCAGCTGGGTTACTGACAGGTTCCGCATCAGCCACCTCATCCTGCTTGGGTTCAGCTTTTTCCTCTGGCTCTTGTGAAATAGTCACAACCTCCTCATCCTCCTGCTCTTGTTTTGTTTTTCTTCCTTGTTTAGGTTTCTCCGAGGGGTTGGCAGATGGCTTGTCCTGGACCTCTGTAGATTGAGGGATTACACTGTCTGCATCCTGTTTAGTTTTTCGCCCTCCTCTTCTGGGTTTATCGGCCGGAGCCACAGCAGTCTGCTCATGCACCTCCGTCGCTTCAGCAAGAGTTTCAACATGCTCTGACACAGCCTTTCCCTTTCTAGGAGCTCTTCCTTTTTTAACTTCAACTGGAGCAACCTCTTCTTCCTCCATTGTCTCAGCGCTTGGCACTGCAGCGGCATTGTCTGTAGCAACTGCAGGCTTTGCTGCTGCCCTTCTGCCCTTCCTTACTGGTTCTGCTGGAACCTCAGCGGGGTTATCAGCCTCTTCAGCCTTGCTCAGCTTTCCTGACCTTCCTCGAGGAGCAGATTCTGAAACTGGGATAGTTGCTTCCACAGCAGCAGTCTCCTGAGGGGAATGAGCTGCTCCTCTGCGTGCCCTCTTAGCTGGAGCCACTTGTGAAACCTCATCCTTCACAGCAGAATTTACCTTCCTTCCCCGTGTGGTTTTAACGGGAGCCTCTGACTGTTCCTCAGCTGGGTTACTGGCAGGTTCCGCATCAGCCACCTCATCCTCTTGGACCTCATCCTGCTTGGGTTCAGCTTTTTCCTCTGGCTCTTGTGAAATAGTCACAACGTCTTCATCCACCTGCTCTTGTTTTGTTTTTCTTCCTCGTTTAGGTTTCTCCGACGGGTTGGCAGATGGCTTGTCTTGGACCTCTGTAGATTGAGGGATTACACTGTTGGCATCCGGTTTTGTTTTTCGCCCTCCTCTTCTGGGTTTGTCGGCCGGAGCCACAGCAGTCTGCTCATGCACCTCCGTCGCTTCAGCAGGAGTTTCAACATTCGCAGACTCCACTGGGGCCTCCTCAGCAGGCTCAATTGAATCCTGCTTAGCCTTCCTTCCTCGCCTCGGTTTCTCAATGGGCTCCTTGATCTCCACAGACTCAACTGGAGGAATTTCAGTCTCGGCCTTTTCTTCAGAATCCTGTTTAGTCTTTCTTCCTCTCTTCGCTCTGACTGGGGCTTGGGCTACCTGCTCAGATTCCACAGCTTTGACGGGCTCCTCTACCACCACTTTACTTTGTTCAACGGCATCCTGCTTCGTCTTTCTGCCTCTTCTGGGTTTTTCGACAGTGACAGCAGGTATGGATTCCTGAGCTTGAACATCGTCAGTTGGAAGAGGTTCATCATTCATAGCTGTGGGGATGGGCTCTTGAGTGTGACTGTCTTCTTTGGGAAGAGGTTCGTCACTCAAAACTTCAGCGTTCTCCAGCTCAGTTGGAGTTTGTTCAATAGATGCCTGTTTGACAGAAACCTGTTTAGCTTTTCTTCCTCTCTTGGGCTTTGAAGCAGCTTCCTCCTGGGGAGCCACAGTGTCACTTACTACTGATTCAGCATTATTTTTTGCTGGAGCGTGGTCATTCTTCGCTTCCATGGTGTTCTCTTGCACAGTTTCAGCTTGTTCAATGGATGCCTTTTTGGCATTTCTTCCTCTCCTGGGCTTCAAAGTAGCTTCCTCCTGGGATGCCGTGTCACTTACTCCTGGTTCAACAGTGTCAATTGGAGGAGTTTCGTCCCTTGCAGCTTCAATGTTTTCCTGCACCGGCTCCGCCTGTTCGAGAGATGTTTGTTTAGCACTTCTTCCTCTCTTGGGTTTAAGAGTAGCTGCCTTCTGGGGAACCTCAGATTCAGTCATGTCAGGTTCAACATCTGTTGGTGGAGTCTGGTCACTCTTCTCTTCAGCAGGGTTCTCCAGCACCGTTTCAGCAGATGCCTGTTTGGCATTTCTTCCTCTCCTGGGTTTGAGAGTAGCACTGCTTGTTGTGCCTTCTGTGGCTGCTAGCTCCACTTCAGGTGGATGCTGGTCTATAACCGCCTGGGGGATGTCCTCCGTGGAGGCCAATGGTTCAACTTCAATCTGAGCACAGGGCACATCTTCGGGCTGCTCCTCGCAGGTAATTGCTGGTTCTTTAAGAAAAAACAAACAAAATGTTTCATTCTTTATACTTAATTAACTTGAACATTAAACCTTTCTGACACTGAAAGGTATAATTCACTTTTTCTTTTTACAAAATGTTTCCGATCAACCCATGTGTTTTTTTTTTGTTGGTTTTCTTTTGGACAAAAAGCTGCATGAATTTGTGCTCCAAGGAATCCAAAAGAAACTGAGGTTGTATGTGTGTAACCCCGCCATTTCTTACAACCCAATTACCTTGGGAATCACCCGAAAGGACAGTCGCACAGTGATGTACGAATTGCGGGGTAGTATGTAATAGATACTGATAAAATATATGTCTATAATTTTGACAACACTTTAAAAATGGTTTATTCACATAAACCACATTGAACAACATATTGCAGTCAACAACTCACCTTGTTCAATGTCTTTCTGGGGAACATTCTCCACATTGTCATCTGATGGTCCATCTTCTCCCTGGGCACAGGGCATTTCATCTGGTTGCTCCTCACAGACAACCTCTGGTTCTTAAAAAAAGAACAAAAAATAAAAAGACATGAGAATGGACACAATTTTTTTTTTTACTGGTTAAACAAAACATTTTCATGATTTGCATTTCTTGACAATTCAGCTCATCAAACACTAATGTATTTTCACATGACATTACGACTTATCCAACCTCCTTGCTCAAAAGCAACTCACCTTGTGCCTCATCTTCCTGGGCAACATTCTCCACAGTATCCAATGGTCCATCTTCATTCTGAGAGCAGGACACATCTTCTGGCTGCTCCTCAGAGACAACTTCTGGTAGAAAAGAAAAAAACGAACATAATTACCATTTCTTGAAAACTCAGCTCATGAAACATTAATGTAACTTTAGACTGATATCCGACTTCCTTGCTCAAAAACAACTCACCTTGTGCCTCATCAACATTCTCCACGGTATGTTCCCCCTGGGTGCAGGACACATCTGGGTTCTGCTCACAGACAATCTCCAGCTCTAAAAAAGAAAGAAAAGATAATGGACACAATTCTTTGCGTTTACATTTCTTCTGGTTAAAAACAAACAATAAGTGACATTATTATAATAATTTCTTGACCATTCAGCTCTGCAAACACCAATATAATTTTAGACTGATCTCTAGCTTCCAACTCACCTTGTGCCTCATCTTCCTCGGCAACATTCTCCACAGTATCCAATGGTCCATCTTCATTCTGAACGCAGGACACATCTTCTGGTTTCTCCTCAGAGACAACCTCTGGTTCTTAGAGAAAAAGAAAAAATTAATGAGAATTGATACAATATTCTTCACATTTACATTTCTTGAACAATCACTTTTTTCTTTTATATACCAAGTTAGTTCAACACAACTCACCTTTTGCCTCATCTAGAGAAACAGTCTCCACGGTATCCAATGGTCCATCTTCAGGCTGCTCCTCAGAGACAACTTCTGGTAAACAAAAACAAGAACGCACATAATTATCATTTGCATTTCTTGAAAATTCAGCTCAAACATTCATGTAACTTTAGACTGATATTTGACTTCCTTGCTCAAAAACAACTCACCTTGTGCCTCATCAACATTCTCCACGGTATGTTCCCCCTGGGTACAGACCACATCTGGGTTCTCCTCACAGACAATCTCCAGTTCTTTAAAAAAATAAATAAATAAAATAAGAATGGACACATTTCTTTGCATTTACATTTCTTCTGGTTTAAAAAAAAGAAAAAAAAGAAAAAGAAAAACGAAAAACACCAATATAATTTTAGACTGATCTCTAGCTTCCAACTCACCTTGTGCCTCATCTTCCTTGGAAGCCTTCTCCACAGTATTCGATTGTCCATCTTCATTCTGAGCGGAGGACATATCTTCTGGTTTCTCCTCAGAGACAACTTCTGATTCTTTAAAAAGAAAAAATGAATGAGAACTGATACTATTTTCTTCACATTTACATTTCTTGAACAATAGGTTTTTTTTTTTTAGATACCAAGTTAGTTCAACACAACTCACCTTTTGCCTCATCTTCTAGAGAAACAGTCTCCACGGTATCCAATGGTCCATCTTCATTCTGAACGCAGGACACATCTTCTGGTTTCTCCTCAGAGACAACCTCTGGTTCTTAGAGAAAAAGAAAAAATTAATGAGAATTGATACAATATTCTTCACATTTACATTTCTTGAACAATCACTTTTTTCTTTTATGTACCAAGTTAGTTCAACACAACTCACCTTTTGCCTCATCTAGAGAAACAGTCTCCACGGTATCCGATGGTCCATCTTCAGGCTGAGCACAGGGAGTATCCTGTGGCTGTAAAACACCTACAAACACCTGTAAAAAGTAGTACAAATCATCAAAAGTGATTCATGATGTATAGCAGAACCTATGTATATAGGTTGTCTGTAAAGTTGCAATTTTAAAATCATGAGAACAAGCCATTCATAAAAAACACAAAACATCAAAATATGCAAGCTAACACACATTTGAGTGTTTCCATTACCTCATTAGCATCGGTGTGTGCACCAAGATCACCCTGTGGCTCCTCCAGAGGCTCTTGCAGTCCTTCCAAGTCTTCCACTGCAGTGTTACCCCCGAGCCTTGGTGTTTCCATTAGCATCTGGATTCCAAAGTTCTCCCCGACAGGTTCGCCCTTCTGCTTGGGAGTTTTCATCAACCTCTGATCGTCTTCAACAGGTGCTTCCCTCTCCTCAGGGGTCTTCATCATTCTCTTGATGCCAGTGGCACAAACCACTGGGGAGCTATTCACCTCTGGCATTTCAGTGCCCATCACCTCAGCAAGGTCTTCAACAGATTCTTCGCTGCGCTTAGGTGTCTGCAACAACTCCTTGACACCATCAAAGCCCACTTCTTCAGCAGCCTTGGGCGCTCTAGGAGTCTTCAGCAGTTTCCCTCTGAGATCTTCTATTGGCTCAGGCTTCTGTTTAGGAGTCTTCATGATCCTCTTCACACCGGTGAGACACTCGGGCTGCTCCGGCTTCTGTCTGGGAGTCTTCAGCAGTTTCCCCCTGAGATCTTCTACTGGCTCGGGCTTCTGTTTAGGAGTCTTCATGACCCTCTTCACTCCAGTTAGACAGTCAGGCCTCTGCTTGGGAGTTGACATCTCAGTCTCCAACTCTGGAGACTGCTGCTCAATGGAATCATCTGTGGACATCTCCAAAGCAGGGATCTCACTGACGAAGCTAGTTTCTTGATCACTCTCAAGGAGGCGGCTGACTGCCTCCTTGTTGTATCTTCCGCCTTTCGCAGTGGATACAACACTCAATGGAGAAACCATCATCTCACCTATAATGAACAATTAAAGGGGATATATTATGGAAAATGGGTTTGCCTAATCTGTGTATGGATTTGGCAGTCTGAAATGATATTTAGGCGCTGGGGAAAAGTACATAGGTAATCCTTGTCATTTGGCCAGGGTTTTAAGTTTTCAGATTAAGGACCTGGCTACACTGATCCATTGTGTCTGCATCTATTGTTAATGATTTTTCAATGAGGAGTGTCCATTTGTTGGACAGGGCTGATTATATATCCGTCTGCCAGATTTGTGTCCATTCATTTTGATGGACAGAAAAGTTCAGAAGATGAAAACTTGGAACTAACAGATACGTTAGTTATAAGTTAGTACAGTACGTTATACGTAGCAAAGTCGTTTCTGCAAACACACAATTACGTTAGGTTCTAACTTAAAAACAAACTTAATGGACCGCAATACCTTCCATCTGTGTTATCTCCATTTTGTGATAGATCAATGTAGTCGGGCCCTAACAAACTGTTCAGAATGATTGCTTGTTGTGATGTCACAAGGGGGACACAAGCAATAAATTAGCTTTAATTACTCAATTAGCTGTGTTTTTTGGAACCAGGACACTGCCTACCTAATGTACTCCCCAGTTGTAAAAGTTTTTTTTATTCTTGGGTGTGGGGTAGCCAGGCAGGGAAGGAAATCATTTATTTAAAATTTGGTGTATTACACTCACCAAAACCATGGTGGCTGGTGTGTTTACGTTCCTGATGAGTCTGACATGCAAACTTGGAGAATAATGAGTGACCACATTCCCTGAATGTCTTATTTCATTATATAAAGTTTCCGAACTGACATTTGAATTAAACCAAGTTGTATAAACGATGCTGTGATGAACGGTCTTTCCCAGCGAGGCAACATGTATTAAGTACACAGGTCGAGCTACGCTATGCTTGCTTATTATACTAGGTAGCAGCGTTAACAGAAATTGTCCAAAAGGAGTCATCTGCCAAAGATAGTTACATCAGAGAACAAATGTATTCACAAAATGGATCACCATTCAACATTATTGAAGACTCCTGTGACTGATAAGTACTTATTATTACTTTCCCTAACCATTTTTTCATGCATTTCTTTGTGACCGTAGCCCCTACAGATGCATTTTGCTACGTTTCTTTCCAGCGTTAATCGTGATTAATCACAGCCCATCATGTGATTAAGGTGTTAAACTTTTTTATCAATTGACAGCCCTATAACAAACATGCTCCACAGATTCGAGGAAGTCGTATAAAATCGTTACAAAGATGCACAATATGTCCCCTTTAAAAGGGTAAGGCACCTTAATCCAACATTTTTAATTACTTAATTTGGCGTTAACCTCTTCTGCCTTCATACGCATCTCAACATTGCCAACAATACTCACCAGTCTCCTCAGGAGTGTCCATCACTGATGTTTCAATCACAGATGAAGACAGAGCTGTCTGAGGGGTCTCGGTGGCAGTCTGCACATTGATGGCCGATTTCCTCCGTCTTGCGGTCACTGGGGTGCTAAATATTTCAGCAATTCCTGAAACCGCAAAACACAACATGAGTATGCTGTCCACAAAGAGATACAATACAGAACAAAGCACTGTTAAAATACAATGCATGCCTGAAAATAGCGGCCATTCCAATAGTTGACACAGGAAGGAGCACTTACCAGTCAAATCCTCATCCATTTTCATGTTCTTTTTGAGGAGTGCGATGTTTGGGACCAGCTTTGGGGCAGCGCCAGTGGGATGTAAAACCTTCTGTTTGTGAGCTCTGCCCACAACAATGGTCATAGGGGAGTCTGCATGACCAGTGCTGACATGGTCCTTGAGTTTTCTTGCAGGGGTCTAAAAGATTGAAAATGATGGAGGGAATTTCAGTTAGTAAGTTAAAGACGAGGCGGAAATGTTCATTACTCACATGTGGATGTGGTTATGGATGGTCACCATTTAGAAGGTTACAAATATTTCCTTAAAGATCCGCTCTAGATTGTTAACCCCTTGAAAACATTTCTATTTTGAATAACAATTTGTATAAATATAATTTGTACAAAGATTTTTCCACCAAATTGTGTAATAAATTACTGAAAATGGCATTGGATTGGATTGGAAATACTTTATTATCCCGTAGGGAAATTAGGCTTCATACCAGCATCTACACCTTTATGCAAATGCAACATACAATCTGTATAGTAAAAGTCATGCTTCCAAGAGGAGTTAACCATAAAAAAAACATCGCATTTTTGAGTAGAGGGGATCTTTAACTTTCAAACCTCAGGCAAATTCTGTGGGAGACGAGGATATTAAAGTTCGGCAATTTTCAGCGATTGAGTCATGTCACCTGCACAATTTAGCTCTGTGGCCACTGCTAAGATTCTGTGCTAGCAGAATCTATGCTTTTCATTGTCTTGTCATCTTACTGAATGGAAGCATACAGCATTAATCCTGAGGGGGAAACACAATGTATAGATATGTTTCCCCCTGAGAGCACCATTATTTATTTGCAGCCAACTCTTCTTAGTTGTACAGAGCAGGTCGCAACATGTCACCCACAGCACAATCTTGCCAAATTCTTCATCTATGACAAAAAAAAAAGCTTGCATAGTAACAGTAATCTGAATGCACCAAGTACTTGGCATTTCACCATACCTTGGGTTTGGGCACAACAGCCTTCTTTGCCTTTGCTTTAGTGAGAGTTTTCTTAGCTGGAACAACCATGTGAGACTTGGTTTGACCAAATTTCACAATGTCAGCCCAAGAATTCACAACTGAGGAAGAAAACAGAGGTAGTTAGGCTCTGATCAAATGCAACAGTGTCGTGATCAAAATACCATACAGTATTCAAATAAAGAGGATACATTTGGAATAACCGGATCCGTACCTTTCATAGATGCCAGGGAAACCCCACTTCTCCTGCGCATGACCTCCACGGCACTCTTCATCACACTCTTTGGAGTCTTCTTGGAGGTGCTTTTCATGCTTTTCCTCCTCAAAGGCAATTTAGGAGTTACATCAACAGAGGGCTCTGGGACAGCAATGGTCTGCGAGATGGGCGACGGGGTGCTGATGCGTGACACAGAGAAGCGACCTTGCACTGTGGGGGTCTGGCTTTTTGAACTGGGTGATTTAGCAACCACAGCCGGTGTGTTTTCCTGTGGGGTGGCAGTGGACGCCACAGGAGAGGTTTTCTTGTCAACTGATTGGGGCAGTGCCGGGGACGTAGACTTGCGCTGAGGTTTAGGGGACTTCTCGGCTTTAGGAGTCTGAGGTTTATCTTTAGACGGAGACCTTCCTCTAGCAGGAGACGGAGTCTTGGCAGCTGCGGGGAGGGACTTTCTTCCAGGTGAACTTGTAACTTCACTCTTCCCAGGTGAAGGCGTCTTAGCTTTGGTCTTCGGTGACTTACTCTTACACGGAGACGGGGTTCTGGCTTTTGGGGACCTCTTGGCAGGTGATGAAGACTTTGGAGACGGGGTTCTGGCTTTTGGAGACTTCTTGGCAGGTGATGGTGTCCTTGGCTTTGATGGACTTTTCCCTTTTGGGCTGGCACGGGCTGGCTGCTCCAGACCAGATTCCTATAGAAAGCAAGAGTCATTTCATAAACAATAAGTCAATAGGCTATATAATGAGACATGTGAGGCAAGATCATTTTCATGTTCTCCTGCATTACCTTACCTTTATCAGGCCAATGACAGATGCTCGTCTGAGGAGTGAGTTCTTTGGCTTAGGGACACACAGGCTTCTTCTGGGCGTGGCCCCTTTGCGTAGTGGAGAGTCAGGAGGCAGTCGTTTGTCAAACAACTCTGGGCTCAGGTTACCTCCAAATGACACCCGTTTCTTCTTTGTCTGCAGTTTGGATGTGACCCCAAGTTCTCCACTCTTTCTTTTCTTTGCCGACTGTCGTTTTTCTGTCAGAAAGAAAGAGTATATGGTTTTGCTGACAATATAAAGCATTGGCATTTAATAACACTACACAACAACAAACAATAGCTTTCATGCAAGGATAACTGCAATGTTTGGCTAACCAAAAAAACAAAACAATACTGAATCCAGCGTGAATGAAAATAAAAAGCTTATTCCTCACCATTTGCAGCCTCTGCTGCTTCCAGTTCCTGAAGCACATCCTGGGCTTTAAGCTTCTTTTCCAAGCTCCTTGGTGAAGTCCTTGGAGTAACCTCTGGTTTGGGAGTACTGGGCTGAGCCTCAGTTACTGTTACTTTGATAGGAGTGGCCTCCTTGCTCCTCCTCCTAGTGGGGGTCTTGGGCTTCTCAGCAGAAATTTGCTCAACCACTTCACTCGCAGTAAACTTCTGAGGGGTAGTCTGATGACTCTTCTTCTGAGAAGCAGGTGTTGAAATGGCTTCAGTAGTAGTTGGTGTTCTGGATGTCGAAGAGCGTCTTTTGTTTCTGGGAGTTTCCTGAATGGGTGTGGTAGGTTCGGCAGCCTGATCAGCTGGCTTGGTCTCTTCTGGTGCGAGTCCAGTCTCCTGTGAAAGGGGAACATCAAGGGACTTCCGCTGCTTCTTCACTGACTTTGGAGTCCCTGCGCTTTTCATTCCTCCTTCTGCGTTGCCATCAGTTGCAACAGTGCCAGAGGATTCTTCAGCTTCCACATTTTTAGGTGTGCCTTTGACTTCTGTGGAAATGGCAGGCTCCCCAGCTACTTTTCTGACAGACACAGGTTTCTGTGCATAAAACCTCGAGGCAGGTGTTTGAGGCAGACTTACAGATGATTTCCGTGGAGTCTTGATATCCAGAGTTTGCTTGATTATTTGATACAGCTCGTTGAATGGGGAGCTGGTCTTGCTTTGATCGAGGCTTCCATCCTCCTTAGTTTCCACCTCGATGGTTTTCTCCAGGGGCCGCTGGATATTGTCATGGTTGGCTCCATCTTTCAGATAGGAGTCTAAAAAAAGAGCAGAGATGAATGACTGAAAGCATTTCATCAAGGCAAATTTACATAAATGATAAAATTATGACCATGATTTAAAATGTCCATGACTTTTCCAAAAGTTTATATATGCATTTCATAATTTTCCAACTCATTTCCAGGCCTGGAAAATTTCAAATTCCATACGTTTTCCAGGATTTTCGTGAACCCTGCAAATGGGTGGGCACATTTTAATATGATCAAATTGGAGGTGTGTATGCCTGTTGTTTAATATGGTAGGGAACATGGCTGCTGCCTAGTACACTGTTCTTGCACTTTGCATAGTTTACTTCATTTACTGTCGGATTGAAAGAAAAACGCAAAAACATAAATAGGAATACCGCCCTTTAATTTCACGTCACGTCACACAAGTGCACCATAACCAAAGCCTTGGGACCACGGCCTCTCTACACGGGCCGACCATAAACCAATTTACGTAAAGCCGGTCCGGGTAGAACACCCTTAGCAACCCTGCTCTCGACCTGGGTCGTAATACATGGTCAACTGACACAGGGAAGACCCATTTATACAGGCAGCTGACACCATCTCAGGGCAGGAACACTGGTCTTCACCAGTAGACGATTTAACAAATCTGTGCAACCTCCAACAAACGCATACTAACCTGTGGAAAGCTCAGAGGTCTTCCTTCCTGCTTCAGCAGTGGTGGTGTCGCTCACTTGCTGATCCTGCAGAACCTGGGTGATAAGACATTTTCTTTAGCACAGAATAACATGTGCATTTTCACATCCACAGCCACTTAGGCAGGTACAGCTCATTCAGAATGCTGCTGCTAGAGTTCTAACAAAGACCAAGAAAGCGGAACATATTACACCAGTTCTCAGGTCTTTGCATTGGCTGCCAGCGTGTCATAGAATTTACTTCAAAATACTTTTACTGGTCTAGAAATCACTTAATGGGTTAGGGCCAAAATACATCTCTGACTTGCTTCCACACTATGAACCATCTAGACTTCTTAGGTCATCGGGGACTGGTCTGCTAACTGTTCCTGTTCAACTCTTCCTAACTGTTCAACTCTGGCTACCTTAAAAAATTGGCTAGAGACTTTTATGCTTTTTAATTACTGCTATAATACACTGATTTTTTCTGAATTTAAAATGCACGGTCTTTCATTTTATGCGTATTTTATGTAAATCACTTTGAATTGCCTGTGTATGATGTGCTATACAAATAAACTTGCCTCATCGAATTGTCCACACCAGCTGATTAATGAGCAAATTACCTGGAGCGTTTCAGTTTTCCCCGCTAGTGAAGACCTCTTCTTCTTTGGTGTTGGTGCTGGAGGGTACTCAAACCTGAAAACAAGCAGCACAATTACACAAATAGCTATTAAACACAAAATGATATTAGATCAAACACTTTGTAATAAAGGAACCTGCTCAGAAACAGAGATGGCATGTCTCATTGCTAGCCATAGAGCACATCCACCCCAACAGAAAACTGAAACACCAACCTGAAAGAACGATCAATAACAGTGATTATATCTCCATGTTTCAAACGCTCAGACTGCTGCAACACCTCTCCATTGACACGGGCGGGGTTCACAGAACTCAAATTGGTCAGAATGACCTGGGGGGGGATAGAAAGGTCATTGGTCTTCAAGAACACACAAACAAAAAGAGGATGTTACACTGAACAGTCAAATTACTTTCACCTTTAATCTGTAATTACCTCTTTGTTTTCATTCAAATCAATTCTGCAATGCTCCTTTGAGACTTGAGGAAGCTGGATACGAATATCACAATCAGGTTTTCTGTTGAACAAAACAAGTCAAGTTGTCAGTGCAATAAAAAGGCAGCTCGACCATCAAAGCTTAGGTTTTAGATCAGGACTTGTGTGGGTTACTTTTTGGGTAATTTTACACATGACAATGCACTTGAACAAGTCAACAAAATATGAATTAAGATCCAGCAATTGCATATCCCACTTCTTGCCTAAAATGTTGTCCGCAACATATTTTAGTGAACTGTTCAGGTGGAAAAAGCTGCTCCCAAACCCCCTTTGTGGAGAGGACTGGGAGACCTATGTTACTGACCAAACACTCTATATCAGTGATGACTGTCGGAATGTAGAGCTATTTAACACTTATTTTGACAAAATAACATCACTTATACCCATTGGTATCAGCACATGGTATAACTACAATACTGACGTCAGCAGAAACTCCGCCTCTAAAGATTTCAAATAACTAGCGGCCTTTAATCTCAACATGAGGTTACCAAAATCCGGAAACGAACGCGAACCAGAGACGAACGTTTACTTTACTCATAGATGGTACAACGTGAAATGGAAGTCTACATCCAGTTACATTCACAATACAAATCATTACACTTTCTTGTCATTTGCCTCACCTTCCAAATAAGCATGATGCAGTGAGAGGAAATTCTGTCCCATCTCCTCCACTCCGCTTTATCACGACAATTTTCCCGTGCAATGGCATTTTGTATTACCTAGAAACATAGAAGAGTCTGTGTGAGTGATAAACAACGGAAACATGTAACGTTAAGGGCATTGAGCAAGCCTACCATCTTGCACGTTTTGGGGAACACTAACGTTAGTGTGATTCGAAAACTTGCTGCTAACGTAAAACGTTACACGTGTAACAATCCACGATTATGGCAGCAAGAGATGCAGTAAATTTCAGTCAATGGTATTTTGCGTTAATAATAACGTTACACTATCACATTCATTTAACTCGATGCTTTCCTCAATGCCGGGTCACCACCATCATGTCGGTCAACGATAGCTGCCATGGAGTTATCAACATTCAGGCTGATTTGTTAACAAAGGTCATGTAAGCATATCCACTAACGTTATTTCATTGACATTGTCCAATTTAGCTGCATTACCCGATCTTAATCTCGCCTGCAGTAACGTTAGTTGGTTAAGTAACTTGAACGTTAGTTGCGTTGACTTACCTGAAAGACCGCTTAAATATACTGGTAATCCATAAAAGTCAACAGGGATGCGTCTATCCCGCAGTAAATATCGTTATATTATTAACTCATAAGTTTTATCATATAAATACAATCCTAGCCACTACGTTACTGGGGCTACCTGGCTAGCTAACGTTACGCTACTACTGTACTGTGTTTTTTTACGCTCCTCGTGTGAACTTCTTCCAGAGACGAGCGTCACTGTAAATATATCCCTCCGCCAAAGTAAAGTCATTCAGAAATCAATTGATGTCACACTAGCGGACTTTGTGAGACACGTGTAATGTCAATTTTTATGTTGTGAAGGTTTTACTAATATATGGACATTCCACGATTAAATATAACGCGTGACCAAACACGACGGACTATTTTATTTACAAATTTAGCGGATGAATCCTTCGAAAATGAGGAGATGGCCATTTGAAAACATTTGAAATTCCGCGCGAAGGCTTTCCATTGGTCCAAATGATCCATCCTCAAAGTAGGAGGGAAAGGGTTTTTGTAACCCCTCCCTGTCTGTCATGCAAAATGATATAATGTAGCAATTGGCCGTTCTACAAGGGGACATTAGATTCCTTTTATTATCATTTTTTATGATTAACTTTTTATGATTTTTTTTAATTATGATATATATATAATAATAATAATAATAATATATATGTTTAATATAACTTTCACCCGTTTACTCAAAACCACATTTTTGAGTGCAAAAGTAGTGGTGAGATAAGTGGTCCAGTAAAAGGCTATGGGTAGATAGATGGATCATTATTTCAAGGATTTTCTTGAAATAAGGCTCATCACTCCACTTGCTTCAAGATAATGTTCCTCATTGTGAGGAAATTCTTGAAGTAAGCTGAATTATATTGAAATAAGTGAAATTGTCTCACCCAATTGCAAGATTTTTTCCCACTTGTTTCAGAAGAGATTTTAAAACTCACAACATTAAATTACTTAAGTGGGAGATATTTTGCAACGTACCATTCACATAAATAACATTTACAGGGAAAGTGTGCTTCCTCATATCACACACACACACACACACATCAGCCTAAGAGCACTGATCTCAGATCAGTTTTGCCTTCCCCATCATATAAGGCCATGGGTATTATCTGTAATGTCAATCTCTTCAATGTGAGATGAGTAGTAAGTGTGTTCCAGTAAGAGGAGTGTGTTCCTGTATTGCACAATGGGTAGAGTATGGCCCTAACTATTCCGTGATGTACATAGTACTAAATGCACAGACAGGTTACAAATTAAAGGAAAAACCTGAATAAATGAATGGAGAAACATAAGGAATGCAGATGCTTCCATACACATGTACTGCATGATACAGTAAAGCAGTTATGCTGTGGGGGGGCATTTTCCTGGCATGGTTTGGGTCCACTTGTCGCTTTTGAGCTTAGGATCACTGCAAATCAATACAAGTTATTTTGTGTGTTAAGTTGAGTGATCATATTTATCCTGTGTTGAAACATTTCTATCCTGATGGGAGTTGTCTCTTCCAGGATGACAATGCCCCCATCCACAGGGCACGAGGGGTCACTGGATGGTTTGATGAGTATGAAAATTATGTGAATCACGTTATGGCCTTCGCAGTCACCAGATCTCAACTCAATTGAACACCTATGGGAGATTTTGGGCCGACATGTTAGACAGCACTCTCCACCACCATCATTAAAACACCAAATGAGGGAATATGTTTTGGAAGAATGGTGTTCCATCCCTCCAGTAGAGTTCCAGAGACATGTTGAATCTATTCCAAGGCACGTTGAAGCGGTTCTGGCAACTCCTGGTGGACCAACACCTAACCACATCATTGGTTTTTCCTTTGTCACCCATCTGCATATATGGCGAGTGATGCATATTAATAACCTACTGTGGTATTTGTTATGCGGCCTCTGTTCACAAGATGCGAGTTCCTGATATCATTATTGTACCATGTGTCTGTCATACTGTGGAACTTTCTAAGTTGCCAATGTCTTTTCACCCTTGTCACCAAGATAAATTCCCATGCATTCATTGTATTTAAAACCCCAATCCATTTTTTTCACCATATCAATGTGGGATGTACTCACATTCTGAAAATCACTTTGTTTTACTCCAGTTTTTACAAACACTACCAACTTAAACCTTTTTCCAAGCACAAAACACACCAAATACAATGAAAAACTCTTTACTTGTTGTCTAGTGTTAGTCCTTGTATCAAGAGTACACTCAACCAACTACAGAATGAAAACAGGTCTCCATTCCTGTTTCTTTTTGGTGGTGGGGGTATCCACTTGTTTACATCTGGATCACTGATTGGGCCTTTAACAAACGAACTGTTCCTGATAATACTGCCAAGGTTAGCTAAACCCCTAGGGGTAGTATATACTCTATTTTATAGTATATACCCTAGGGGTAGTACATACTCTATTGCCATGCTAAAAGTATATACTCTACTGTAGGGTGCTTTGGATAAAACCGTTCAACAAATGATAAGTTACTAATTGGAGATAACCAGATATCCTAGATTAGCACTCATAAGAATTTGGAAAATAAGGATTCCCTTATGTGTCAGTAAAATTGGCCTTTCCTTGCACCTTTCTTTCTGACATTTCCTAAACATCTCATTAAATATACAGTATAAGTATATAAACACGGTGTGTGAAAATACATTTTCATACACATTGGGGCGACAGTGGCTCAGGAGGTAGAGCCGTCGTCTGGTAATCTGAAGGTTCCCGGTACGATCCCCGGCTCCTCCTGGCAGCGTGTCTAAGTGTCCTTGAGCAAGACACTTAACCCCTAACTGCTCCCGACGAGCAGGTTGGCACCTTGCATGGTTGCCATGGAGTGTGAGGCATAAGTTGTAAAGCGCT
>OMKL01066540.1:0-12596 GCA_900302295.1 Parasudis fraserbrunneri | reverse complement strand
GGAGAAATAGGAGAGAGAGGAGAGAGAGAGAAAGTGGGACAAAGAGAGAGAGAGAAAGAGTTTTCCTCTCTAGAGGGTGCTGCTGACCCCAGAGGCCTCAGTGCAGGAAACACATGTAACACATTATGTTATGTGTAGGCCATGAGGTCTTTTGACCTCTTGGTTTGTCTTTTGTATGAAACTATAATGAGCTAGAGCAGTTGGGGTGGATGCTTGGTCCTCTCTGTGCATAATTCTGTGGCCTTCTTCTTTTCAGCCTGACATGGACACGGTAAAAACGGCACAAAATCTCTGATAAGCACTAGATTCAAAGAGGACCCTCTGCTTGATTGCATGTAGAAAACTTAATATTTTACAGATTTGTCGATTAATTCAACTTAATGATTAGCCGACCTATGTCCTATGACTGTTAGTGGACAAAAATAATTTATTTAGTCGAGGACAGCCCTAGTGTGAATGTGAGTGTGTGTGTGTGTGTGTGTGTGTGTGTGTGTGTGTGTGAGTGAGTGAGTGAGTGAGTGAGTGAGTGCTTACTCATGTGTATGTGTGCACTTGTGTGTGTGCCTATTTATGTGTGTGTGTGCTCACCTGTGTGTGTGCTCACCTGTGTGTGTGTGTGTGTGTGTGTAAGAGAGAGACACAGGAGAGGGAGTACTGTATTGTTTATCATAGTGGGAACATTATTGTTGTAGTAATATACAGTGTTAGAGCATGCATCACTCTGTGCAGATTGCAGCGGTCCCCTGGTCTCTAATGAAATTTAAATGGCTGTGTGTCCCTAGGCTAATCTCCCCTTCTATTCCCTCCTTGGCAGGTGTTCTCGTTAGCAATCTTATTTCATTTTACATTCACTCTGGTGAAAAAAACAAACAAAAAAATACAAAAAACAGCTGAGTAGAGTTGGGAAGTTTATTTAACTTTGGGTACCCATGGAGAATTGACCCCTCTTATAATATCCTCTGACAACTGCTAGGTTCATTGATCAAGGCAAGGTAATGTGATTACATACCAAATGAGAATCTGTTGACAAAATGTCCTCGGTGCAAATAAATTGTGTTAAAGCATTGGCAGAATGTAATGAATTCAGAGAGAACGTCTCTTAGATCAGCTTAAATACACAACTAAGGCCTGGAAATCAGCTTTGAGTCGCAAAAAAGTAGGATGTTTGCACAGTCTTAACAGAGAGTAATTCTTTCAGCAAGCACGCCATTGGTGCATGGAGCAGTCCAATAGGCAAAGCAAGATGGGAAGCCAGCATGATACATAACACATTGAGGTCTTTCTTGTTCAGAATGTTTTGGTATTTCAGCCCAGTTGCTGTGGAAACTGAAGTATTATACTTTGTTGTGGGGATCAACAATAAAACATGAGCCTAATTTCTCATGTCTCAGCTCACCAAATGTAAATGTGAGTGTAGCTCTATTTCAGTGATCTGCATCTGAAGGAAAAGGGAGGCTTGGAGTGGTTCGACAGCAAGATGATATGAATCAGCACAGCATAATAGAAACATCCTGTTAGCGTTGTTCTGATTGTCTGGGTGCAGAGCCTCATTGTCAAATTATTCAGTATCAAAAAGAATCCTCTTTCTCTTCTTTCTTTTCTGTTTGTTAGAAATGATGAAAGATTCGTAGAGGTGGTGCAAAGCTTCCTCTATTGCCACTTAATTTCAAGTGTCCAATCAGCTACAAGTGACAGAAAGGTAATTTTGTACAAATGACATGACACTCCTCACCTCCCCCTCATTAACGTGTCCATTGGCTTCATCAAGGTGATCTGTCTTTATCTAGCCTCTGTTAAGAAGACCAGGGCCAAGGGAAAGCCGTCGACTTTGAGAGGGAGAGCAAAACGTCCTTCATTTGATCCCGGCCCTCAGGACTACCATTGCTCTTCATGGTTGCCTGCCATGTGCTTGTGGTCTGAATATTGATTTAGCAATACGTCAAGCTTCAATAGGTGATTCATACACTATATGGGTTTTGCGTCGGTGAATCGGTCGCATGTTCTCTTCTTGAATTGACCTTCAGTTGTCACATTGACCTTTAGTTGATTAGAGTTATAGTTAAGTATTTCAAAGTATTTTGAGCTATGCAGAATGGACTCTCAATCTGTAAATTATTCGTAATTGTCATTAAAAAAATCACTTTCTTTAGATACCAAGTGGAGCCATTCCCACTAGTTAGGTTACGTGATCGTCGCAAATTTGAATGTCAAAATAATCCCAAGCCATCGATCATAGATCAAACACATGGCCTGCTTCAAAATAAGTTATTTCAATACAACATCATCTTGTAGTTTAAAAGGTGGGGTGAGGTAAATTCACTGATCACAAACATTAACTAACCCTCCACATAAAGAACAACATTGACAAAACGAGAGCAGCCAGGCTGGTAACTTGGAAGCGTTCTTTGTGTGGCTGCAAAGCAGAGTTCTTGCATGCAGCTCAAAATGGACACAATCAGAAATAGCCCAACATTAGCTAAAATATGTGAGGGGTTTAGTAAATAAATAGAATGATATTTTGCTCGTGTTTGCAAGTTACATGTGGTTGAGGAAACAACAAAAGGTCGACACTGTGGTTTTCAGGGAACGCTCATTTCACGTAGAGTGTATAGAGTGTATACGTACATATACACACCAGTGACTCAAAAAGGTAAGGAGGATATGGTCAAGTAAATTGCACCATAAAGGGCTATGGAATAGCAAAAAGAGAGGGAATGTATTTTGACAGATATAAAGAACTTTATCGACTAAGAGGGGAAATGTTTCCATTTTTGGCAAAACTATAGCGCAATGAAATAGCATACAAATAAATAAAAAAATAAAAAATTATTAATTATATTTCACATACTGTATGCTTATTGGGATATACAGATAATCAGGTATCCAGATATATTTTTGCAAATGCAGATCATATTTATATAACAAATATGAAAAGGCTATCACCAGATATGTAGCCTGCATAGTACACACCCACCCACAAACACACATATACACACATTGTAATGCCATGGAATGTTTTTGCATCTCTCATCACCATTCAAAACCAAATTCATATTTGCAGATCAAATATGAATCAAGATTCAGCAACTGCATTCACAAAAATATATATATATATTTTTAAGTGGGCTGTTTAGATGGAATAAGATAATTTTTTTTTAATGAGTTGCCATTATGTTTTTTTCTGTTTTTTTTGTTGTTGTTTTTTTCTCAGAGCCCAAATTGCAGTGCGTCTGGTCTATCCAATCAGCTGCCTGGTTTGTAATCAACTGTCTGCATCGTCTGGTCTATCCAATCAGCTGCCAATTCAATAGTGTCCCCTTCAATACCCTCAATACAAAGGGCAATGGTCCCCAAACGGGAGTGAATGAAAAGGTGTCTTCATCGCCTCTCTATGAGACTGTACACTGTGTGTACATGCATGTGTAGGGGATAATATATTCTATCAATCTGCTCCCATATTCTGTTAGCTTCCTCCTATGGGGCTAATGAACAGAATGATGGAACTTTGATCGTGACAGGTTGGACAATCTATCGCCTATATGAATTGATATTTGAGGAAGGGAAAAGCCTAATTGCCATGTCTAAGTAATGGAAAGAGGGCGAGGCTCAGAGGGTGTCGTGGGAGGAAAGGGAGCTTGTTGTCTTACACGCATGTCGGTTCATAAATATTCATCATCTCCCGTTAAATAATGCCCTTTTTGGTTGAAAATGTGCTCAATGTAAACTGTTTAGCACTGTGTGTTGAATACGTTTACTTTAATCAAAGCAAGGAAAGGAAAACACAATGTAAAATAATTGAGACGCCTTTGTGAAGAATAAGGGGTTTTATTTCAGATTATGAATGGAAATTTAATTCAGTACACCCTGAAGCCATTATTATGACTTCTACTGACTTGAATCAATACAGCCTTCACAGGATGTAAAGTTCATAATGGCTAGCTTTTTACACTAGGATTTCAATCAAGTCTCAACTCAAAGTCAAGCCTGATAATGTCAGGTGTGTGCATCCACTCCAAAGTCACATGACATTCAAATGCACAGATAAATACCTACGGTACAGCTGTAGTAGGCTACAAATCCTCGCGTTCATATTTCCCCTCAGGTGGAATGTGAGAAACAAACGGAACTCCTTCGATACACGTGGGTCAATGGAGCAGGTCAGATCATGAAAACCAGCGGTATACCATATGAATGTCTTTGGTTTGCTGAGGGATGATGAGTGAAGCTTGAGTGTGTGGGTGATTAGAATGGGGGGGGGGTTGAACTGTTTCCGCTTTAAAGCAGGCTGCCGCCTGAACTGTATGCACTCTCTTGCAGTGGTAATGGAGAGCCTCACTGCCTCCCATTAGCATTCACATTTACCCTGAGTGACCACTCAGCAGCGTAGAGGAGCGACGGGGACCCAAGGCAACTCTAGTGTGTGCAGTGGGGATTTTGTGTGTGTGTGTGTGTGTGTGTGTGTGTGTGTGTGTGCGTGTGTGTGTGTGTTCCTAACTATGAAATTGGGGACACATTTCAGACTACAGACTAGCTTAGGGATGGCTTTTCAGTTGGGAAAAATAGGATTTTCAGGTTAGTGGTTAAGGTTAGGTTTAATCATGTGTGTTAGCATTAGGAGCAAAGGAATGAATGAAAGTCAATGCAATGTCCACGATTTGTGGCCAAAGTAAATTGTGTGTGTGTGTGTGTGTGTGTGTGTGTGTGTGTGTGTGTGTGGTGTTTCATTGTATCTGTAACAATGAAACAGGCTGCTAGTAAGTTCCAATATATTACCAGCAATATGCCCACAGTGATCTCTCCTAGCCAACAGTGCAGAGGGAATACTGCAGATGGAGGCCATTAATACAGGCAACATCACAGGAAAGATGACAGCGAGTGACTGATACATTGGTATTAGCAAGATTTAATAGCAAACACAAATAACATCAAATGGCCCCTAAATGCTCCTTAAACCTACTGCATGGAAGTTTAAAAGAGCATCCCTTCCTTTTATGTGAAACCTCTTAAAAGGTCCCCTCGGTGACATGTCACCATATGACAAATGGCACAGAGATAGTTTTATGTGTGCCCTCTCCCTCCAGGGAGATTATGAGAACTACAGTGAACATTAAATTCTGATATGTCCCCCTTTGAAAAGCAAGGAGATTGAGTATTTCCATAGCAACCACAGCAAGAGCCAGTAATGGCACAGCAAGATCTATGGTCTGTCAAAAGACTATCAAAGCAATTAATGCTTCGCTCACTACCTTGGCAACAAAGGAGCTCTGGTTTAGAGTTTGCCTAATGCCGTGCTGATGCTATAGATATAATGCCTTGCTGATGCTAGATACATCGACATATGGGTATTTGAAGTTGACTTTGTGCAAGTCACTTTGCATTAGCTGCGAATAAGGGTGTTTTAACACTTGGTCCGTTTCAGCCTCTCAAGTGGACTCAGACCTTGACTCAGCAATTTTTTTTGCCCATATGTGAACGCTCCAAACGAACTCACACCCCCAAAAAGGCGGATCGAACTGAGACCATCTCGGGAGGTGGTCTGAGTGCGGTTCACTCTTAAGTCTATTTGGTTGTGCGTTTGCATTGTGAACACCAAGTTCTCAGTTAATTTGCGGGAGTTCACTGTTGGAAGCTGCTTGTTGATGAAATGAAGTAAGTGGCGTGACGTTCATGGTAAATATCTTGCGTTATAATTATTGCATAACATACATGTTGAGTGTTCAGTAGAGCTGTATTCCAAAACTCAAAATCAACAACACTATTTTCAAACAACACTGAAGGCTAGAGATAAATAATGGGCTGCAGCAACTGTCAAATTAACTAATGTCATTACTCGTAGGTAACATCAGCATTATGGCTTCGACAACATGTTAAAAGTGCAATGGCCACATATGGAGGTTTCATGGCTGTTCATGAAATGCTCCGAACATGATTCCACAATCCTTCTTGATAAATGGGTACGTGTTCGCGGCTGGGATCATCTCACAACAAATGCACATGTGAAAAATTCAGTATAGAACTCACATTGGTAGAGGTGTCATTCCTACGCAAATGTACATTATTGAATGCATGTAGAACATTTTGCTTGTAGAACTTAAAATGGCTGACAGAGACCTTTGATGATATCGTGATGCAAAAAAGTATCCGTTTGATGCATGAGAGCTAGAAAGCTGGTGTGTTACCATTGCAAAAGGAGATTACCATGATACGCTGGGAAGGGACCTCTCTATCTATTCCAGTTCTATGACATTTTAAACTTGGTGTGGTGATATGTTATGCTACAGCCAATTACATCATTTTTATAAAAATGTAAATAAATTTGAAGACCCAAATGTGAGATTATTTTTCATATTAGTAATCTTCTGATATATTTGGTCACTTTGCACCACATTTCCCATACACCCCTTTGCTTGCTGTTGCAAAGGAGACAATGGGCTCGTTTGAGATGAGTTGAATCTGCAGTTTAGACCGCTGCCTTGCAAAGCACATTGCATGATGGTTAGAATTGTGTCCGACTTGCTCTGGAGTAGAGATCTTCACGGGTCCAAAAAGTCATGCCCGGACCCAAAAAGACCCGGAAATGTATGACCCAGAACCGAACCAGACCCATCTATTTTCGGAAAAACAGACCCGGATCCACAAAGACCCAAGAAACCCTGGACCCGGAACTGTTTGTCGCTCGTCCGACTGCAATCGGCTACTCTCGTCTATTTTCGAGGCGAGCCATCAAGTCATCTCAAACAAGCCTGTTGTGTTTTGTGTCCCCCACCGGCAGCTCTCTCCACATGGGCTTTGTTTTGGAGATGCAAGGGGAGAGTTAGCAGCCATTGCTAACCGTGAACGTGGAGCTGTTTTTGTTGATAAAGCAAGTTTTGTTTGGAAAGGCTTCCTTTGCGCCGTAAGACAGCAGAACTCCTGTGGATTGCGAACCCGGTGGCGCGCAATTAAATACAATTCAGAGGCTGCAGAGGCTACTCATCCTGGTCTCCTAAACTCTCATTCATTGTCATCGCTCTCATCATGTTTTTGCGGTAAACTCCTTCCAAGGTACGGACATTGAATTGTTGAAATCCTCCGTGTGGGGACTTTAAATAAAAACATTTGACACACAAGTAGTCTCATGGCATATCAGATTCAGGTGATACCAGGAGAGAGTGCTAGCATATAATTCTCCTCAAATTGTGTTGTTTCATGTCCTCCATGAGAGACACAAAAAATCCTGCCTGTGACACACTTTGCAATTTGCCTTGTAGGCCTACAAATTATTTGTCACACAGTTAAGCCATGGATATTCCTTTTGACTTGAAGGAAGAGACCATTTTTAAATGTCCCCACACACAGCCAACAAGAGATGCAGACACACGCACACACACACTCACAGCACAGCAGCACAGGGGGAGAGAGAGATGCCTCCAATTTTTTTTGCAACCCGTTGCTCTTTAGTAACAATTTATGATGAAACCAGTTATGATTCCTAATACTGTTATTCTCACTTTTATCACTCAAGTTCACAAGTTCAGTTCAGTTGGCTGGAAAAGTCTTGTCAAAATGATTTGTGGTCGAGGAAGTGCCGCCAAATTACTTCACTATCGCTGCACCGACGGATGCAGTTTCCCTTTGACATGACAAAAAAATAATCCTGTTTCTGTGGAAAACTGTCTCTTGGTGTCTCGTCCCATACTCATCCTTAATTATGCTGTTTTCACAGTGGTTATGAGAGGGTACACGCCTGGCTGATACCTACTAGTCCCAGGGCTATCCATGAAGCTAAGCATGTGAAACTGGGGTCCCAGTGACAGCCCGCAAAAAAGGAAGGCAGCCCAAAGAGTCACACAGGACAGGGATTTGTTGGGAGTCAAGTTTAAACCAGGAGGCCCGAGTGTGACTGGATGACAAGCGAAATTAATGGATATTTTGACTGGGTTTTCTAAATTGTCCAGCAAATAACTCAGAGGCCCCTTACGACTGTTAGCTCAAAAAAATTAAAATATTTTTTTTATTTTATTCAAAACGTTAAAAGTATTGCCTACTTCTGGTTTAAGGTGTTTGTGTGGCTGTCAAACTACATTGCATGCCACCCCAAACACCACACCACCATCCCCCAACACCACACCACTCCAACACCACACCACCACCTGCAATGCCACACCACCACCTGCAACGCCACACCACCATCCCCTAACACCACACCACCACCTGCAACACCACAGCACCCCCAACACCACACCACCATCCCCCAACACCACACCACACCACCAAAACAACAACGATACCAACACCAAATGCCACATAACTAGTATCAAACAATAATAGTCCATTAGCTTAATGAGAAACAACACTTAGATTACTACACACACAGAGATGTTCATTTCCTGGAGAAACTGTGTGGGCCAACTGTAAGCAGCTGTTAAGTGTTACTACCAGAGTACCTGAAGTAAGGATCAAGTCTGAAGTGTGATATCTTAGAGAGCATGAGGTGGATTTCATGGTGAATGGTTCATTTGTGTTTTGTTTTAAATAAACGTGTTTTAATGCTCCTGCTCCAGATGGTACTTCAAAATATCTATTAACATATTACAACCATGAATCATGAATAATGTTGGGTCTATTGTAGGGATGGGCATTTGGAGGCATATCAATATTAAAATATTCTATATAAAAAAAAGTTGGTTAATCGGTTAACCGAACTACCAAAAACCAATAAAAATTGTGCGGCACACTGATAATGTAGCCTGAAGGTCTTCTGTGACCCTTACCAAATAATCATAATTGTGACTGATTTCCATTTATTAGTCAAATAAATAATGAAACCACAAAAGTTAAATTTAGAAAAATAAAAATAATAATAATAATAAAAATAATAATAATAACAAAAAAACAAAAAATGCGACATAGGCTGAATAACTGCAGTTGAGACAAACAAAACCATGAGCTATAGTCGAATACCTACGTAATTTCTAATAGTCAAATTTTCGAATAACCTTGCCCATGTCTCTTGCAATTGTTCTGCTGTGTTGTATTTGTTTCAGTTGTTTTCCAAAGTGGCACTAATCTGTATCCTTATGATGTACACCCCATTAATCTCTCATTGAATGAAAAATCGCTGAGAAACTACAAGAAAAAGTGACTCCTCCAAATATTAGCAAGCTATTGATTTTTTTTTCTTTTAAGCTGCTATCATTTCAACATAAGCAAAGAGGAGTGCAGAGGCCTGCAGTTAAGGGTGGAGAGAGAGAGAGAGAGAGAGAGAGAGAGAGGGGGGGGTGATAAGAGTTGTGGTAGTTGTTTGAGATGGAGGGGACAGACTGAAAGAAAATGAGAGATCAGCAGGTCAACAGCATATCAATCATAGAGCCTTGGATAACAACGCACAAGTGCTATATTCTCTCTTTGGTTTGATGACCCCAATATACCTCTGTCGCCCCTTACCCCGGTGTCTCAAACAGGGCTGAAAAGAAAGCAATGTTTTCAGGTTTTCATATTGTAGGCTATATCAGCAGCACTATTCTATTACCAAAGGGGTTTGCTGCCTCTTCTATCTTGAGATGCTATCCAGCACAGTGGGTTTGGCAGCACTGCAGTGAGCACATTAGCCCTTGGTTGCGAAGAAACCACATGTTTTCTCCACCGAGCTGACAAACTGAAAGAGACAAGCAGAATACATGTTGTTGTCCCATTTCCGCTGGACACCTCAAAAAGCTTTTTGGTAGATTATAATGTGTCAGTCTGTACAAAGCATTGCAACATCAACTGCTGTAAAGTTTTAACAGCACTCCTCCCTCACACAAATATCAATGCGATGAGAGGTGCTGGTCTGTTACAGCTATACTGTTGTTAAATGCCCTTTTGACAATGGCTGTACAAAAGGGACGAGAACTGTCACAACAGCAGTACAACAGCCACCGAAGCTGATCTGTACTCTAGAAAACTTTCTGCAGAGTTGAACTTTTCCCTTGAAGTTCTGGTGAACTCTTGTGAATGTTCTACAGTAGTAAGCTACCCTTATGAGCATATAGGTTACCCTAGTACAGTGGTTCCAAGGAACCCCAAACTGATACACAGCAGGCTGTGGACCCCCACTTTGTAAGATTTTGTCTCAGGGACCACCATCTGAGAAGATTTTTGTCATTGGATGTGATTTGGGCCTGAATTCGATAACTGTCTACTGTTGGTTGGGTGGGATAAGAGAGTGAAACCTATGGCCAGAATAGTCACTCTTATATATTCTCTAAGGCTAACCGCCAGGGTTCCTGGGGACCTCTAGAACCTCCTCAACACCCCTGGGGGTTCCCGGACCACACGTTGACAACATATATTTTCAACTTACCTTTTTGCATTGGCTTTGTTTACTTGAATCAACTAAATAGGAATGATGTAAATTTGATAATTCATATTCACACTCTCCTGTTTAGTTGATTCAACTAAAGAAAATCCAAAATAATTCAAAGCAGAAATGTTACTTGAAAATACAAGGCTATGTGCTGTCTCTGCTGAACTGGCAAGATTGGTTCGTACTGAACAGGGACTTGAAGATAGCTTTAGATAGAGAATTGGAGGGAAGGAAGACAAGAGGCTAAAGCTTGAGGCAAAGAAAGCCAATAACAAAATAAAGATGGTAGACCCAACGTGAGCCACAGGCCTAAAGAGTTTTGAACAAAAATGCTGAGCAAACATGTTTTTGTGAACTGTAGTTTGTTTGAGGTCTGCACAGATCAGTTGCTATGGTAACAGTCTTGATAAAAATACATAAATACAAAGTACTAATAATGAATTGTGTTTATGCAAATTAAATACAGGATTTTTTTTCATCAAAGATGGTGGTAAACTTTCCATGTGAGGGCTCACTTTTGCAACCAGGGAGGACTTCTTTGGGAAGGGCGAGGGTTTATGCCCATGTTTAGACAGTGATGTCAAATGTTGCCAGCCTGCTACAACTGAGTCCCCTATCTTGGCTTCATCCACCATCTTTGTTTGAGGTGTACTGCTCAGCAATCTCCTGTCACTTTAATGTGTAAAAATAATACATGATAAGAGCACATACAGGTAAACTGCTAGTTGCTCCCGGCATGCCATGGGACTTGGAGCACCACGTAATGTAATTCAAAGATTACTGCTATGGGAGATCAATTTTGAATGTACTTTGAACATTAGGGACTATCAGATGAGATGTTCTTTCATCTAAAACCATGATACTTTGCAATTACCCACATAGTTTTGACTATGAATGAACTAGTGCACACGTGTCTGGATGATGAATCCGGCAGTATTGCAGCTTGTGACTGAGAGACTGACGGTGTGACTGAGGGGGCGATCGAGCAAATGCACAAAGTAAATAACCAACCCACAGAGGCCAGCGGTCATACAGGCCATAGTCACATGGCACCGCCACCATCAGCACTTGCCTCACTACACATCTAATGGAAGCAACATTATCTCCAATTAAGCAAGAGGTTGCTGTCTGCTCTTCCTGCTTTAACTGGGGAGGTTGCTGTCTGCTCTTCCTGCTTTAACTGGGGAGGTTGCTGTCTGCTCTTCCTGCTTTAACTGGGGAGGTTGCTGTCTGCTCTTCCTGCTTTAGCTGGGGAGGTTGCTGTCTGCTCTTCCTGCTTTAACTGGGGAGGTTGCTGTCTGCTCTTCCTGCTTTAACTGGGGAGGTTGCTGTCTGCTCTGCCTACTTTAGCTGGGGAGGTTGCTGTCTGCTCTTCCCGCTTTAGCTGGGGAGGTTGCTGTCTGCTCTTCCTGCTTTAACTGGGGAGGTTGTTGTCTGCCCTTCTTTCTCTGGACTCTGCCTCTCACAGCCTTTTGTCTCTGCTGCAGATGGTGTTCAGATTTCCCAAATCTCGCCAAGTGTGGCCTTTTACAGAGGTCACTCTACCCTGCCCACAGACTGAATTGGGCTTTAAATAAAACTGTAGACGATAAGTCTCTGAAGTGATCAAACGAAGGGGAGAATCTGGCCAGCACTGGCTGGTGTGGTGTGCATTCATAAACACACCTAATGGCTTGTTTTATGAACACCCCTGATTCATTCTTCTTCTTTCTATTCCTTTCTTGAGGCTGATTGGTTTTGAGAGATTGAGATGATAATGCTGTGAGATACAAATGGGGAGGCTGTGAAAAATCTCATTTGAAAAAGCAAGGAGAAGCGTAGCCTTGTAAACAAAATTCTATTTCACATTGTTAAAAGGTAATTTGTCTCCATCGTGCCTGGCAGAGCCTTCATAAATAAAACAGTGCGCATTTCAGGTGAGCGCTCATTCTCCCCTCTCCTCCGCTTTTTCTCTAGTTTTGTTTTGTTTGCTCTACTCCTTGCATGCAAATCAGACTTATATAACGTACAATAGAAGATAAAGGAAAGAAAATGAAAAACAACATAAAAAGCAACAAATGAGACTTCTTTGCTTTTCTGAGCATGCAAATAATCATTAGTGTGATAGAAATAAAAGAAGGGAAACATTATTGTTCATTCACTGGAACTTGAACACTTTATGCATTCTGTATATAGTGTACTTCTGTATAATATGATTGGAACATGGAGTGATTATGTTGGTCCAAGGGCAAACCCCACCCCCACCCCCCCACACACACACACACACCCC
>OMKL01066531.1:0-10387 GCA_900302295.1 Parasudis fraserbrunneri | reverse complement strand
TGCATTCACCTCTTAGCGTTGACAGACAGAGAGGGGGTGAGCTTGGGAGTGAATATTTTCTGTTGACTCTCACATGCTAATTTATGATTCAGCAGCTGGTGCCAGTTCATGTTTTTATGCGTTTATGAAGTGGAACTGAATTTTTTTAACTATGCATGTCACCGTGTCTTCTCCTATGTTTAGTCCCTCGCTGCTTTTTTTGGACTGCCTACAAATGGCCACAATAGTCCCTAATGCTAAATGTATTGCATGCCATCGTGTTTGGCCAATGGTAATATGTTGATGTTTTAGGGGTTTTCTAAGTCTGCATGTCTACTTTTAGAGGATGTGTACACCATGTAAGTGCCCAGCAAGTGAAAAAAATCAGAACTGTGGAACAGAGAGTTCCGTATGTGTGAGGTTCTGAATTCACCTGTGCGGAGGGCGCAGATTCTTGAAATTCTATTTGATCACTTTGGTTCTCTGTAAGGCTGTAGACCACAGCTACCCGTCAATGCGACACGGGTGCATTGATCATTTCTGGCATATGATAATGCCTCTGCTCTTCAGTAGAAGTCCCAATCACTTGTATCTAGCACTGTAGTTTCAACTTGGCTCTACTGTTTTGAAAAGCAGAAGCGTCACGCGTCATGATTAATCAAAGCCCCTGTTTGTCATTGACAGCTGGGCAACAGAGAATCATAGAGATGTATAGATTTCTGAAAAATCCTGTTCCTCATGCTCCAACGCCATTTGAGTCAGATTATCTTCTACATGTGAAGGGAAAACGGATTGTTCTCATGTGTATAATGCCACTGAAAGTGGTTACTGATCCCATCTCCCATCACTCTTTCCACTAAGTGGCAGTAATGCAGAAAATTCAGTGTTCCAACCACAACTGAATCTCAAATGAGGAAGAAGCAGTGTTGTCTTCCAGGTAGAAAACAGGTGGAGTTTTCTGAATTTGCCTCCCATGGCCAAGGCCACAGTAAAGAACTTCAAAGCATGGCCAAAAGGTGGAGTGAATTTTGTGCCCATTCAAGCTCGCATGAAAAAGTACATGCGTGCGTGGTTGTCTTTGAGACGGTGCACGAGTAATAGCAAGGGGGCGGTTAAGGATTGTGCAATGCAGGTTTCTATGTCCCCGGTGCATTTGCATTTGAAAAGTCAGTACCATTTGAACATGGCAGGGGAAAACAGTATCAAGCAAAAAAAACAAAAGTCTTAGAAACTATGATTGTCCCTGCTGAATTGATCCCTGCTAAAACCAGGATTTCTACAGTTTGTGTTTCTGAAACACATTGATGAAACACAAGGTGCGCTAGCTTAAATTGCAAATGAATGGTCGTTTAGGTTAAGTTAACCTATACCACCTGTACTAAAGGGGGTTGTCTTATAATTACGCTACAGAGATTGGAAGTGTCCTGGTAAAGAAATCAGTACTTTGGAGCGATATTTAGCCCCTTTCCTGACAAGCTAGTGTGTCATTTTTGGTTATAGGCACATATGAATATGATATAAATGACTTCGCGCTAGCTTAAAAACTGAGCCCGGTACGGCCCTCAAAAGACAGTGATGGCGCGAATATATGGGCTGCTAGCATTAGCTAGTAAGTGTAACCAAACTTTCACATTCCACAACTGGCTGCACCCACACATAATGTTTGTTGCACCGTGGGTCTGGTTTTGAACGCAACTCCGGCTCCCATTCACTCATTCAGTTATACAAATCTCGCAGTGCAGTTCCTTTGCTAGCTAGCTAGTGTTGTTGTCAGATTATGTGTTAGCTACTACTAACATTACTCAACCTCAACATCTGGGAAGCGCTGTTGAGGTGTTCAAATGTTAACAATGGTAGTAACTAGTATCTAACTAACTGGCTATACTTGCTAGCATGCTAGCTGACACACAACAGTGGAACTAAGTCTGTATCACAACTTGCCACAGCTTTTATATTTATATTTACAAATATGAGGTACTATAGACCAAGAACTGCATTACCAAATAAATACAATTAAAACAATTTTTTAATGCAACTTTGTATGCAAATTGGCAGTATAGTTTACTGTGGGATTTCAATCTCATATAGCCTACCTACATTCAATTGCACTGGAGATACAATTAAGGTGACCAAAATAGCTTTGTTTGACTTTTTATATACAGGTAATGCTGCTCCTCAACTTACCAAATAGCTGAGTGCAGTCGATGTCCGTCATTATATTCACTCTACAGCCTGTTGTGATGCAGACTTGTCTGTCTTCACTCAGCCCCCAGGATGATGTGTACAGCTGGGGAAGCACAGCTTTATGGCCAGGGAGTTTGTGGTCAATTGCTTCTATCAAATTCTTCAGGCCCTCCTTTCGACTGTATTGGCATCATGTATTTTGCCATACAAGAGGCCTCTGCATTCCTGATATCTTCATTCTTTTATCATAAGGAATGGTGCTGGAAAAAGCGGACACTATGCTTTGTTGCCGAGGTGTTACTGCAGCAGGATTGTTTTTTTTGGGGGGGGGGCAGCAGCACTTGCTTGGGTCTGGGACTTTATAGTCTTGCATTGTGTGTGCAACATTACCGAAGTCGTGGGACGTCCTTTTCAACTATGTCGTTGTGCTTTGAGCTGGTGGTTGTAGCCACTGGGGTATCTCCTTCTTCAGTAACCCTGTCACTCGAGTTTTCGTCTAGGTTTTCTCTCAAAGGGACATCCAGTTAGCTTTCATTTTTCCTTTCCAGGCTACTACAACAGCACTCGGCAGCAACCAAAACAGTAATGCATGGCCGGCTTGTGTTACGCAACCTAACTTGTGTGTGACTGGAACTCTATTCCAGCCACAAAATTGATCGGTCATGGCTTTGTGCTATTACGATTGGCTGTAAGGCGGTTTGATCTATCCATAGAGTAAAAATGTCCAGCCCTACTTCAAAACCCACTTCAGTGCATCATTCATTGGATGGATGAATTAAATAATTAATTATATTATTTGTTATCAGAACGTATGGCATATTTATCGACCTGTGATAAAGAACAGAAAAGACACACGTTGAGCTGGTGTTGACTCCTTTATCTAACCTTTTTGTTGACTTCATGGCAGGGCAGACTTCCGGTTTGATAAAGCGTTAAAAATGCTTGCCAAAATTGCTCACAAACAGCTGAATTTTGGGAGGATTGACAAAACAGCTCATTCAGTCTCTGCCTATGCCAATGTTCAATGCCCATGTGCAATTTCAGATTGAGAAGAAAAATGGATGTGGACAGAAGGACAGAGTTTTGCTCATTTTATAGTGGGATTATACTGAGAATTTCTCCAGACCTCTCTTGGCAGAGCCTGAGGTGTGGCCAGCAATGGCAACACATTCCCCATCCCCACTCAACTCAAACTACAAAAAATGTAAATAAAGTGCACTACCAAGCGGGGCTCTTTTGCCTAGAGGTCGCTGTTTTGACAGCATGACAGATTCTACCTTTAAGTAAGTCAAAAAACAGCCCCCGGCCTTTGACATACAGCAGCCCAAATTCCAAACCGAACAGTGACACCTATTCACAAATCACACCAAAATTGGAAATCCACTTAATGCATACAGCAAGGAGCTGGGATATTTATTCTATCACGAAACAGATCCGTTTCAGGTATAAGGCTGGCAAGGCAATTAACGGTACCCAAAACTTGTCTTGTCCAACCTTGCCTTGAAAGATTATAAGAGGAATGACACTCTTAATTACTGGGAGAAGATCCTGTTGCTCTTGAGGTCAATGTTGATGAAACCACACGGAACGGAGTACTAAATATTTGCCGTGTGTGAGATGGCGCAGAGGGGCCAGACAATAAAACAGCTGACTTACAACAACAAACACAAAGCCAGAACGCTAGCAAGGGCTGCTACAACACATAAAAACAACTTTCAGTTGTACACATTTATTATCCATATGTTCAAATGTATTTGATATGGCATTAGGCTTTTTTAATTCCTCAACTTCAACATCCCATCCCAGCTTTATAGCTACAATACAACCACTAGCTTAGCTACACTATATTACAATACAACCACTAGCTTAGCTACACTATATTACAATACAACCACTAGCTTAGCTACACTATATTACAGTACAACCACTAGCTTAGCTACACGATATTACACAGCCATAATAATACCAGCTTACCTTCATGTAGTTGGCAAACATGGAAGGAATTTGCTTTTCCTTGCAACCCTGCCATCTGAATCCAGCTTCGGGGTCACTTTTTGAGCAACCATTACTTATCCACAAGCATGAAGGCCTCCAAATTGTCTTGAGACATTCTGTTCCCCGACGATAATGCACCTTTTGCCAGCAAAACGCTCATCTTTCACTTGACAGTCTAATGTTAGCAACGAGGGCATCATGGGAGAAGATGTTGGGCTATTTTTTGAGAAGTACAAACGAAGGGGTCAGCATACAGTGTTTTGGGATGGGATGGATGAGACGTTAAACCGAGGTCCAGACTGAATTCGGTCGTTAAAGAACCCAGGGCGCCTATCACAAAGAGTAGGGGGTTTCCTGATGTGGCCAAATTCCCAATTAGGTCTCTGACATCAAGGCCACCATGACAATGTTGTGTGGTTAGCTAACACTAAGTATTAGAGACTATGTTTTAGAGACAAACAATGCTAACTTAACCTTACAAACTTGCCTTGGATTTCCCCTTCACGTTTGAACCATGGAAAACCAGCAAAGGTCATCTTTTATCCAAAGGGACCTGTTCTCTGCTGTGCTGGCAATCACCAGTCAGTCAGTTGTAGACGGAGAGGAGGAAGAAACACAGCCAGTAAGACCCATCCAGACCCCGAGGCCAAGAGCAAAGAACGGCTGCTCAAAGGACAGAGGGAGTGGATCTTACCAGTCTAGAGCCACTTCCTCGCTCGGATCCCAGTAGCAGACGCCGACAGTGAGTCCGAAGATGAGACAGAACGCCCAGAGGTTGTGTCTCCTTTAACTTGATGAACCTCAGCAGACCGGTGCTAAACCCAGAAGCCCCAGCATTCACCCAGCTCCACCAGTGGTCTCTGAACTTATGGCTGCTGGTCCATCTACAGTCCCGGCAGAACCAGTGGTTAGTGAGCTGTTCCCTGAAATGGGCCTAGTTGTGACAGAAGAACCACTGCAGAGTGTCCTCAGATGAAAGTGGACTTGAGAGGGGAAGACTCTTGCCAGGACAAATGTGGCTGTGCCCTCCCCATCCAGCCAAGACTCTCGGGTCATTACAGATACGCCCCGCACAACACCATCTAATAAAAGGGTGGTCAAGCCAGTTGTCAGACTCTCTTATGAGGAACGTGGGGTCCCACGAGACACGACTTGTAAACTTGATGCACAGAGGCATACAAGCTTTTTGCAATGCATTTGGTTTAGTCTACTAATCTATTAGTCCTTGTGCTAATTCAGACATCACCTTCTACATGCAAGCTTATTTCTTTCTGGTGTTTACAAGAGATTATTATTGATTTGCCGGGATGTCAAGTTTTCTTTGTGGGGGGTGAGTGTAACCCTTGTTATTTTATGTGGCCCTTATGCTCTCCTATGGGCGCTGCCTGCGCGTTCAGCTGTTGGCATGGAGATATTGCGCAATCGTGTTTGGGCGAGAGACCAACAGTAAAAACTGTCAGTTGGAGTGGAGAGAGCATGTTTTTTTTCCCGTTTTGTGGGTTGCTAACACACAAATAATGCTAACTTGACCTTGAAATTTCCTTGGATTTCCCCTTCATGTTTGAACCTTGGAAAACCAGCAAACGCCATCTTTCATCCAAAGGGACCTGTTCTCTGACGCGCTAGCAAGCCGGTTCATAGTTCCTTGGTCGTTAGCCATCATCGGGACCGGGATATCCACTTTCAGAATGGATTCTACTTTCATCCCCGTTTCATCCCCATGCAATCCCCCAGACGTCGGTGGTCCGTTGAGTATAAAGCAGAGACGGGGACGAGTGTTTCTCTCCTCTCCTTGTACCTGCATTGGAAAACCTACAAGGGTACTCTCCGCCTATTAAAAAATCGGCAGATGTGAATGCGACAGGCTCCTATGAAAGGATATCCACTTTGTTTTTGTAAAGGATGGTATACATCAATCCGGTTGGTTTTATGGGCCCAGCCAATTGTATTTTCAGGGATCCCCAGTTTATTTGTTGTAACTTTTAGTTTGAGAGCTCTCGGGTTGATTGAAATAATTGAATAAATATTGCCGGCTTTATATTGATTGAGGTGCGCAGCTATTTAAGCCTGCTCCCCTAATGATTTATTTAATAACTCTAATCTATACGGTTGAATAGGCCAATTGCTGTGTATTTGTTTCTTCTGAATCATCTTAATATTTCAATAAATAACAAATGCTAATAATTTTAGTTTTAAATAAATTCTAAAAATTACAGTGTTTGTGTGTATTTACAAAGTATAATAGATCTAATGATTCCCATTAAGCTAATTATACCCTACAGGTAGTATAGCTTTTTAGGTGGAGGCACCACGCTATTAAGAGTTACGTTGGTTTATATTATTGTTTCATAAGGTTAACTAGTTTTGGTTTGTTTCATACACTGTATCACACTCACATAGACATACAACCTCATCTGCATACCATCATACAGTATCACCCTATTCCTACACATGCCCCTGAAAAGGCCCAATTAAAAGAACCCAGGTCATACCTCATTCAGAAGCCATAGTCAAACATCACAATATACAGCCTGAATAATTGAGGGTCACACCTACATATACATTTTTACTTAATTTCTAAGATTGGTTAATTACATAGTATTAGTTTTTTAAATACCTAATCTAATATGAAAAAATTTAATGTTTCTAAAAAGTGTGATAGTCCTTATAGTAATAGAAAGAAGCTGAGGAGAATCAGCAATTAAAACAACACACTCACAGCCTACCTGACCCTACCAGCTGTATTTGAACATCAATGTGTGATGCAAACTCATATGAAACTAAGAAACTGAACAGGGCCCTGTGGTATCGAAAATGGTATCCAATATCGCTATTTTTCTAGGTACTGTATCAAAGTTAGAAATTCCAGTATCGTGACAACACTATAATATGTTGTGCCATCACCATTAGACAGCTTGTATGTTGTACCATGTTAGGTTACTTAAAGGTAGCCTATAACTCGACTGCGTTTTTATATGCATCAGCATATCTATGAATTCACTTAGCTTCTCATAGAAGCCCATTAAAGTCAGAGAAGTTGTCCTTTGGGCAATGTGCTTGGACAACGTTGCAGGCAAGGGGGAAGGAGGCCTATTGCACTGCAGAGTGCAGCGCCGATAGACCCTTTTCACGTGACGTCGGACAACTTCTGTTCGGACTCTAAGCAGGTTATGCGTACTTCCACTAGCATAGTGGAGTTAACATAGCTAGATGGTGTACAACCATGGAGCTATTATACAACACGATTTGCAGACAAACCTTCACTTCACACCCAAACTTGATAAAAGGTTACAAACTCTTCATTGAATGGTACCCGTTTGATCATCAAGTGTTTTTATCTTTTCTAGCCCTTACGTGAATGAAGGTGCTGGGATAACCGGTAGTTGACATTATCAATCTGTTAGCTTTCTGTTTTGCAAATAGGAAGTCTTCAGGCCCTATCTTCATTAGGTTACCATAGTACAGACCACAAACTCTTGTTGCAACCACTTTTCCATAGTACTGCTGTTAGCTATAGAGTCTGGATTGTAAGATAACTTCAAGGAGATGTCAAGTTAGTATCATAATTACATGAAGTTTTCAAATGTTAACAAATTCATGGGACCAGTGTGGTCGATTGCTGTGGGAGACACTGGCTAACCTGTGGTAACAGGTGATGAATACACACACAGTTGCTGTGGATGTTTTTGAATCATTAAAATGAACTAAATTGTAGCAGACTAGTTTCATTACTTGTTGGTGTTGGATACCAACTAGCCGATGCCCTTAACATCTACTGAAAACAGACTGACTGACTGATGGCCAATCAGGGTAACCCGAGAAGATTATGCAATCTCTTCAAGGACGCAGACTGGATATCTGGAATGGTTTGATTCTGCTGATATCCAGGGGGATAGAGATCAAAGGGCTTTAGTCATCATTTTCATGACAACAATTCTAACATTTTGGGTAATGTTACATCAACATACCTTCTTTCAAAAAACAAAACAAAAAAAACGCAATGAGATTGAAAAGCAAGATTTTCATTGTACTGAATTGGAATACAGGAAGTGGGTTCTCGGGCGGGAACATGAATAGGAGGTGATGTAGTCACTGAAAACGTCATTAATGAAACTGGCATGTGCAATAGCAAGCAACTGCTTAAATGTCAGGAACGTCAATTTCAACATTGTAAATGAAATATATTCTTAATTTGATGTCAAAACTAGCCAAATCGTTAGCCTAGCTTACCCTCGTTGTCTGTAAATCGTCAAAAAAGGTGCATCGGGTCATCAGTGTGCACCCAAAATATGATAAAAATCCCTTTTGAAAATGATCCGCTGAATGTCATTCTGAGTTTAAAACATCAATACGTTTCTACGACCCTAAACATGGCAAATCTGTTGCTCAATCAAATGAGCCTCCTCTACGTTTACTGGTAGAAGCAATTTTACATCCCACTCCATTCATTTCAAAGTCGGCTTATTTTTCCACAGCTGTTGATGGAATTAGCCTGGGAGAGTACCGTCTCACTTCCTCCATGTCTCAGACATCTTCTCCTAATCATTTTCCCTCCTTCCCATATATATTTACCTCTTTGCCATAGGCACAGTAGATTATGAGCAGGCCCCAGTCAAGAGCGTCACAGCGCGACCGAAAGGGGAAGCAAATTTTGGGCCTTCTCACGCACGAACGAGAAAAAGTGAGCGTGCGTGCGACACCATTTTTGAGACTGCGTGCAAACAGTGGGTGGGCGAGGGAGCGCTGGAGCACTTCAGCTCTGGTAAATACGTCTTTTTTTTTTACTCTTATTGAGTGGGTCAAACTCAGATCAGCGGTACAGAAATGACATATGAACTGTCCTTGCATATTGAAATTCCTGAAGAACACGAGGAGTCTACTTAAATAACCAGTAAAAGTGGAAGATGATGTCGAAGAATTTTGATGCAACACATGAATTAAATTGGGCTTTCTGTGTGAGAATTGTGTTGCCATATTAGAGTGGGAGACCATCTAATATCTGTCATACACAACTCAGAATATGTTTTGTGCAATCTGGCAACCCAGAAAGAAAGCAACTCACACTCGTTTCTCTCCACCAGTGTGAATCATTTTCCTTTTTAACCGCTACATCAAACACCTCGCACGTTGTTTATGGCAGATTTCACTCATCTCAATGAGATGATTGATTTGCAATTGAAACAGTTGTTGAGTTAATGGCTCAGTCCTGTCGTAATAAGCATATGTATAGCTGGTTAAGGACTGCGGGAGCTTGGCTGAGTTTATGTCCTTGATGCATTTGCAATTGAAAAGTAAGTAGCCTACAACTGGAACATGACAAAGCAAGATATTATCAAGCTTAACTAACTGATCCGTGGATGTCTGCAATCTATATGGCTTGCAGCTATTGGGAGTGAAATGCATAGCTTACAACTGCAAGAAAACGTGAATACTGATGGCAAGCTATATAGCCTATGCTACAAAATGAATTAAAGAATATAACTAGGCTAGGCTTAATAGCCAAAATCAGAATGGTTAGACTGAACTGCTGTGGAACTGTATATAGCATACACAGACCAGTATTGCAGCACCACACACAGTAGGCCTAGTGTGTGGCTGGATTCAAGTCCCTCGATGCTGTAGCTCAACGAAGGTCCTCCACCACTGTTCCTACCCACCACCTCCACCTCAAGCGCGTTCATGTGAGAACTTTGGGCATTCTAAAGCATTCTAAGCGGACGGCGAGTAGGCGGAGTGAAACGATTGGGGAACTTTGCTGAGTTTCTGTCCTAGGTTTGTCTTCTAAACGAAAATGACATCTGGGTGCTTTTTAACTCGCCATTTAACTCTGAATGCATGATATCAGCGAATATAAAAGATATGAAATCAATTCACAAGTACCATAGGAGCTCAACAGAGCAATAGTTTACATTTATAAACCGGGACTTATTATGCTAATTTGACCGTGTTGATGGGGTTTCTGTCTGCAGTTAGCGCCCATATCAAAATTATTAGGATCAACATAAAATATCTAAAGGCACTAAGCCATTGGCATACATTTTACCTTAACAAAAAAATGATTATGAAACATTTTAGTCATCAACCCATCATTATTCAGAGGTACTTTGGTCTAAATAGGTGTCTTGAAAAATCTACAGACGCTAGCTCCTGGAGACACTTGTTTTTAGCCATTGCTTTTTGTCAAAACAGACCACTTATTGGGGGGGGGGGGTCCCCCCCCCCCAAAAAA
>OMKL01066520.1:0-11553 GCA_900302295.1 Parasudis fraserbrunneri | reverse complement strand
CCTCGCCAAAAACAGCATAACTCCCTATTCTAGGATTTAGGCCCTAAAGGCATAAGGGGTTTTCTAGTTTGGGGAGGGCTGTACGGTAGCCTTGTACAAGGTTTATTTATTTATTTATTAGATGAAATACCGGGATTGAACAGTTTTGAGAGCAGTACGGTGATAGCTGTTGGGGAGATAGTGTTGAGTAGCTAATGTGTAATGTGGCCTGCGCTGAAGTACCTAGTAGCTGATTATTGATTATGATTTACACACTGAATCAAAGCTGAGCTGGGAGAAGTTTATATTACACCTGGCTTAATTTCCAGGACAAAGGACTGGACAATCAACCAATCACTTGCTTCCTGGGGCAGGGTGAAACCGGTCAAACTGGTTTATGGTAATATCAGCCAATCTGCTCTGTTTTTCCCAAATTAACTTGAACCTAAGTACAGCTGTATAAAAGTAGATGCTACAAAAACACCAAAGCTATATAGAGTTTAAGACAGTAGATTAGATAACACTACAAGCAAAAGTCAATACTCACAGATAGTTAAAACTGCAGGAAGAGATCTAAGCTGGATTCTGAGATTTACACAGTGGTGGAGCCGGGGTCTAGACCTAGATTGGGCCCCTATATTAATGGGATCCTATTATGCTTTTCATGTTTTTCCCTTACCTTTAGTGTGTTATATTGCTGGAGGTGCATGTAAAACATCTGCAGAGTTACAAAGCCCAAAGTCCACACCAAAGGGAGTTATTCTCTTTGACAGAAAAACACTGCTCCTGAACTGTCTGAAATGCCTCGTTTGTACTCAGCCTTTTCTTCCTGAAACGCCTCGTTTTTACACTACCCTTTTCTTCCATTACTTGTCTACATCACGATGTAACACAGTGCATTTGCATTGGCATTAGGTTGGTCCTTGACTTCTGTGTCTACATTTTTCAAGATGGCGGCTCGCTCAAAAATGTTCTCTTTTTCACTGAAACGGTTTACTAAAATATGTTTCTGACAACATTTTAGGTGAGAAATAGAATATGCAATTGCTGGATCTTCATTCATATTTGACCTGCAACGCCTATAGTTTGACAGTTTGATCTGAAATCCGTGAGCCAGACACCTCCGCGTGTGCGAGCTCGGGCGTGGGACGCAGCAGCTCATTTGCATTTAAACCTACACATACTCAGAAACAGAGGGGGTATAGAGGCATGCTAGAATGCATAATCTGAGTGGTATTTTCAGCAAAAAACTTCAAATACATGTTTTGGGGACCTCAGAGTCCTATACTAACTTGTTGAAAAGGAGCATAATAGGACCCCTTTAAGAATTGTTAAATAATAAAATGTGCTCAATGTGTCGCGCTCACTCGCTTGTTCACTCATACACTCAGCAATTTTAATTACTGTACAGAGCCTTTCTATTTCCTAAACTCTACATGTTTCAGCACTCAAAATGTGTTGAATTGAGCAGGAGATATGAATAATGTAAGAAGAGATAGGAACTCAGATTTAAAAGACATATGCCTACAGATGCAATGTGTCCACAACAAACATTTGCTAACTTCTACCACCCTTGATATGGGCTACCTTACATCTTTTTCCCCCCATTCAATTCAAATGCTTTATTCATCCCTCAAGGGGCAATTCAAAGCAAGCGGTTTGCAAACAAGAGACCACAACATACAATATCATTCATACCCATAAAAAAAATGCATAGCCTGTAGTTGATGTTAGCTTGTTGGTTTATATGTCACAGCTATTTAAGCTAGGAAGGTCCGACCAATCAGGAAAAATAGATTTTTATTGTCACTTATTTTATTGCTACTATCCTCTGATTAGGTTCAAATGGAGCTATCCTTTGCATTGTTTCCAAAACACAACACCTTTGTTGCAACATTGTAACTAGCTATCGCTTAGCAAGAAGTAAAGTGACAGCTGGATGAACGGTAAGTAGCTGGGCTTATGTACTGGACGTTGTGCAGAATTAATGCCCACCTCTCGGCCAGTCACAATGGAATGCATAAGCTTTCTGCTCTATGGATAATTATCCCAGGAATATCATCTATTGGTATATTTAAGAAAGTACATAAAATTTAAAATTTAAATTTAAAATAACTTTTAAAAATTAGTGGAAAACATTTTTGGGGTTTTAGGTGTGTTGAAAAAAAGAAAAAGGGGTGGCGGATGGTTGGGTCGCTTTGGCAGATTCTGCCAAATCTGGCAAGCCAAAAATTTTAAATATGTGAAATATCCCTTTTAAAGCCCCAGTCAGTCTCTGAGACTGACAGCCCTGAGCAGAGATATCACTCAACAGCAGCACCATGTTGAGAGATGAATGAAATCAATAAACAAACTAATACAAACTAAAACTAAACTCTCTCTCACACACACACACACACACACACACACACACACACACACACACAGCTATCAATATGCAAGCATATATATATATATATATAAATATATATATCGGTTTAAAAAAAAAATAATAATAATTTCAGGTACCTTCTGTGCACTGCAGTATGGATGAAATTGAGGCCAGTGTTTATGTTTGTTACATTAGTCTGTGTTGCAGATAGTGAGTTGGCTGAATGGTCACTGGGAGAGGGATGGCAGTGATGTCGCTGCATCTATATTGCCATTGATAGTGCCCTGGCACCTGCTGAACCTAACAAACACACACACACACACACACACACACACCATATCATTATTGGAAGCTTTTATCCGAAGCGCCTGCCTTATAATAATGTGTGCATCAGTGGCCCCGGTGTGAACTGAACGCCTGTCGTAGACAGTGATAGTGCAACGTTGTACACATTTAGCTGACCAGGACACTTGGTTATTGTGATACACACAAGGACATTGCACTGTCTGAATGAAAACAGATTTGTAAAACCAGTATAGGCTACTGTTTACATGGCTAAGTAGTACTGGGGAATTCACGCCTATGTACCTGTAAGATGGTGTTAGCACGTACATCTACACACAACTGGCAGAGATGGAAAAAGGTACAACAAATAGGGTCATCCGGGTGGCCTGCTGCCAACTACATATGTTTCTGGATCCTGCTAATGCTTGCACATCTTTCTTTCCTCACTGTACCATCTAAAAGATCAAGGAAGATAAAGTACTCAATTTGTGTCTGATCTCTTCTGGTAGCACCAATTAAAAAAATTTTTTCTTCTTCCTGATATCTTGATGACAGTGTCAGTGTTTTGTGAGAATTTCTTACATTCCACGTCAGATTTAGAAAAATAATACCTGTTTTCCTCATGACATGTTTGATTGTGGGTCGAGCAGCCGATCGTGATGCTTCCTCTGTGCTTGTCAGATTATAGGCAGCCTGATGGCAAATACAAATTTATTTTAGGCTGTGCCTTCCATTGAAATAATGTGTTGACAGAATCACACAGCTGAAACCACGCAGATTAATTACTTAAAAGAAATTCTTGTTGACTATAACAGTATCACTCTAATAATGAAAAAAATCGGCTTCCTGGCCGTGTGTTATTCATACCCCATTTGTGAAATATTCAAATTTTTTCAGTGGTTTGCAATTACATTCTGCTTGGAATAGGGTGTTGGAAGCCTCTGTTGTATCATTAATATTTCAGGCTTCGACATGGTGAGGCCCTCTCCCTTCCCTGTCTTGTCCTCTCTCTAAAGTGTATCTCTGATATTGCATTCCTCTCTGCATAGTCAGTCCCATGATCTGTCTCGCACCCAAATACACCATCTAGATTCATTTCACTTCCACAAGCTGTAGCCAGCTGTCATATCTGGTCCAATATAACAAATGTAGACCATGCAAAATTTATCCAACAAGCTGTCCACAAAGGCTCTCACAAAAAAGACAACTGTTGTAGGCGAGGATAAAGAACCAATGTTCTCTTTCCCTTTAGAGTAGACTGATCCAAATCCAAGGCCATCCAGAATTGAATCTACTGAAGGCCAATGGTTAAATTAAAACAAGGACACGCATGCCATGTCTGAAATCCCGCAGTATCTACACAATCAAACAGAAGCTACTAACCCTACTCCCCACACTCTATGCTTTTAGAACCTACAGTACAGTAGGTTCACCCAGTAGGTCAAAAATCAACTCCTAATGTGCAGTATGGAAGTAAAATTTTTGTCCGACCCCATATCATGGAAATAAAAATCATATTGCATGTTATTAGTGTCGACAGAGGCGATATGCAGCATCTAACTTGGTTGGGAGTTACATTATTTGTGATGAACAGACAAAAGTAAACAGTTAATCTACTTACACTTGAAAGGCACATTGTCCGCATGATTGTTTTGGTTGTAGAGTACATCAGTGAAGTCATGGCTTTTATCGCAATTTTTGGAAGTGAAGTATATATCTGAAAGTAACCACACTAAGCATACTCAATGAAACTAGGAAGACAATACTGAACCTCCATACTGAAAAGACCATACTTGGAGGGTTTTTAGACACAGCAAAGGTGTCATAGATGCTAAGCACATTTCCTGTCAGCTGCCAATAGGGGCAGAGCGGCTAACTGTGAGTGAGTTACTGGGTTACTGAATGAGTGAATTAGTGACATCGCCAGACATATACTGTCGATGTGCTTTGCATCTAAAAACAAGACTAGGCAAGCCAAGGTAAGCGGCCACAACACTCACACACTCACACATGCATGTTTCAACAATGGGGAGTCAGTCAGAAACACATTCGCTACTGTAGGCCATCCCTCTGGGTCCAGCAAAAAATAAAACGTTTGAGAGCACTTTGTCCTCAGCTTACAATGCAACTTATCAACTGCCTGAATCAAATGAATGATTCCTAGTACAATGAAGATTCAAAGTGAAAGAACCATGTTTTCAGCTTATCAGTTGTAGACTCGCTATAACTTATTTCTTCCTACTTTAAGTAATAAGATGCCGCCATTTGAATAGTCTCTTTGATGCAATGGAATAGTGCAAACAATGGATATGGTAGTGATATTTCTACTGTAACTCCCATTTTGAAATATCTTTTCAAGTTAGGAGGCAGCACTAAAAGCTTTGTGGAAGTTTTATAGAATTAGAAATTATGGCCAGATGAGCATGGATTATAACAAAAGTTATGAGAACAGTGGTCTGCATCAACATGACAGTAAAAAAAAACACGATACTCAACAGGCAACAGCTGGTGGGAAGTAACCATTAGTTATGTAATTAATTCAGCATTTAATTGTTCCATTATGCTAAGGCTGTGGTCTATCATTGAAATACCGTCAGAGCAAATATGAAGAGTAAATATGCTTCTGCATTTGCAGCAAAGTTTCCGGATCTTTATGGTCTGGTTTGTGTGGAGTACTTATGTCAGTCATTCGATCACCCATTAGTGATGCCTTCTGCATTACACAGTGAGCTCCAAAAGTATCTGGATGGACTTTGTTTACCTGCACACCGATATTTCAATCTTAATATGGCAATACTGTGATTAAGACACCAATCCACCAGTGCCTATAGCTTAAGATCACAGTCCTGCTTTCTGCTTAAAGTCCCCAGAGTCAGAACTGTCTTTGGTGAAAGACACCCTGGTCCTGGAACAATCTTCAGTCAAAGCTCCAGCTAGACCAGTGGTTCCCAACCTGGGGTCCCAACCCAAACTAGGGGTCGCCAAAGCTTCACAGGGGGTCGCGAAGCCTTCTTCATTTTAAGGGTGTAAGAATTTGTATATATGAAAAATGGCCAAGCGTCAGGGAGAAGAGAATGCTGAATCTCTCAAAAAGAAAAAGAGGAATTACCAAGACAGTTATATTGAGCAGGGTTGGGCGATTGTGCACATCCTTCTGTCAACCAATCCTCATCACATATTGTGACAATTCACAATGTATTTGGCTATGTATGTGCGTGTACCAGCCACCGACCTATAGTGCCAGCAGCCTGCCCCCCCTCTCCATCTCTCTCAGGCCACGGAGAGGATTTATACTATAGTGAAGACATGACGTGTACTACAGTATGAGTTGCATGCTCCACTTCCAAAATCTGAAACCTGTGTGGTGTGCAGTGACATGAATTGAATCTTTTGGATGATGAATGAGGCCTGCTACATAAAGGGGCATTTAGCCAATTCTTAACCTGAATCCTGTCGTTAGGTTGTGAGGAGGACATGTGATAATCGGACATAAAACGTACCAACATGCTCTGTGTCTCGAGAGCTCGGCCGCATCTACCCCTCAAGAAACTCCAATGGACGACGTCACCCAGAGGAGAGCAGACCTCGAGTGAACTGCAGACACTATTTCCTCAACTATTTCTTCAACTTTCCTCAAACTGGGCCTACTACAGTTGAAAATAGTTAAGGAAATATTATCTGCAGTTAACAAGACATTAATGTTCTTGACTTTTATGTTCGATTATCACATGTCCTCCTCAAAACAGAAAGATAGGATTCAGGTTAAACATCGGTGAAGTGCCTCTTTAAAGCTGCTGTGGGTAGCCTACCTTGCAAGGGGGCAGGTGATCTGGAATCGTGGTCAAATGCACAAAACACGTCCTTTTTAACACTGAAACCTTCAGTCTTGTGGTACATGTCAGAAAATATGTTAGCCTGTTTCTTTTTTTTTATTGCAAAATGTCTTATTAATGCTGTTCTGCATTGTTTTCTTTCGCCATGTTTCTCTGCTCTAGCTTCTCATAGCTTGACGTCAATGTTATTATTACTATTGTTATTATTAAATATGAGATTGGCTACTTCTAATTCATGGGCGGGCTTAACCTGAAGTGGTTCTGGGTTACCAGTGTTAAATCCTGTGGCGGCCATCTTATGAGAGAGAGATTGACTGTAACATTGCAATGCAAACCACAGAAGTGAGAAGCTTGTGTGGCTGTGGCACTAAGAGGAAGGCTTTCACCAAAATCCTTTTTATAAGTAATGTCTACATCCGTCTACCATTACTTTCGTAAAACTCTTATTTCACATTCTCCTGTCGTGTGTTATGTAAGCATAGAACACCGGAAGAAGCAAAAGCGCTTAGGCTAAAGTCAAGCTAAGTAGTAGCTCATTGTAAATGATCTTCCGGCTCGGAGAGCTGTTTGACGGCATTCTCTACCGTCAGAGCTGCCCAGGTGAGAAGCAGGAACCTCAGCTTGCCGGGCCACGATGGAGAGGGTTTCCATCAGCCAAGGCCGACGTCTGTCAGCTGTTATTTGGAGGTAAGCCTGTTCCATGAAATTACCTTCTGTTGGAAGCCCTGTGTGCAGGGACATGCACAGACATTTTGGGGGGCAGGGGCTCAACCAAAAAAAAGGGCACTCACCCGACCGACACGCACTATTCCCACCCCGACGCTGCCACACCACCACCATCCATAATCACACACTATGTTCATAACATGGGACCTGTTTCAATTCTATTGAAACACATTATTCCATGAATAAACCACAGATTTGACATGTTTTCATGAAAGTAATGCAGTCAGTCAGTGTCCTGTTGTTTAGACCAATTCAGTCACATTAGATCAGTGGTTTCTTTTAGAAAGAAAGAAAGAAAGAAAGGATGCAATTTAATGGCATTCAAACAGATAATATCTTTCCAGTATCTACACTTCCAAAGTGTGGCATGGTTCATGCTCTACAGATTGTATCACCCTGTCTACAACAGCAATTCAGCAAAGCAGGTAGTCATCAATCTTTATTCCAGGAACAGGAATAACAAAACATAAAACACATGCAATAAATAATGTAACCCTCGGAGACCCACATAGACCAATTTCTGTCTTTTTTTTTGGGGGGGGGGGGGTTATCTGAAGTTCAAGATGCTAGAGCAGTCTGTTATGGCCAGACAGTGCTGACTGGCTGCCTTTGAGTAACCACTGAAGAAGTCAGCTTGTACGTTGCATTGTGGGGCAGATTAGGAGGAGAAAATTATGTTAGAAAATGTTAGACTTTAGGGGGAGATAGCAGGTCAACAGTAGATGCCACACAGAAGTGGTATACATAATCTGAAAGCTGGGAACCTGAAGATTAATTTGAGATGCACTGAGTGTCAAGTTGTTCTAGTCATAAATCTGTAATAAACAGTGTGTTTTGGTTAGGTGGCCATTACAATTTTTAAAGTTTAGAGTGTATAAGGGCTTAGAACATTATGATGGCCGTTCCCATGCTCAATTCTGTCTCATACGTTGTTGCAGCAGCAAGTTGATACCATTTGTTACACAGATTTTGTGTAAAATGTAACCATTTTTGACCACTCAAGAATTGATAAACATGATCATAAATCCCTCAGAAAATACCACATTAAGACACCAAGGAACACTATCAAGGATCCATGCTGTGATTTGGTATCAAAAACTTTTGTAAAATAAAAAATAAAAAGTCATTCAGTGAAAATGCTGTGTTGATGACGCTGTCTGTGTGGACAGCATCATGCGTGTGAGCCGCTGCAGTTCAGCCAGGCAGCTGTCATGCTGGCAGTGTGGGCTGGGCCTCACATGCACAAAAATGTTGCCATTAACCGTTCATCTAATGTAGAAACAATACTCTCTCATTAAGGTTGACATTCATTTAACCTCATTGTTGCCTCATTCAAAAGTGGTATAATGACTTAAAACAAAAATGCATGGCTCACCACCACTTGCCACTTACTTTGCACTTACTGTCTATCTTTGGTAGAGGAGCAATCAATATTTTCTATCCAACAAAAATCTGAGGAATCCTGCCTAGAACTCAGAATTTCTGTTGCTGATTGAATTAAAAAGAGTCTCACTGACTCTATACAGCAAATTACTAGTATTTTGTGGATGTTTCTGGCTATATCCTGCTGAACGTAGGACTTGTAGGCCTTGAAGGCTGATGACCAAACCATGCCACCCAAAGCTTCAAACAACACTACTGAGGAATATGTCACCATGGCTCAAGTGCGTGAATTGTTGGACCAGCAAAAAGACTACAGAACATTGCTTGAACAACAGGAAAAAAGCTTCAAAACTCAGTCTAAAATGACTGAAAAGGAAATAAAAAAAAAAAGATGAAAAACTTGGTCCAAGAACTGTAATGGAACCAGGACAGATTTGGACACAATTTGCAAAAGGCAGACTATCTGGAGGGCCGGTCAAGATGCCATAATATTATTGTAGATGGCATTAAAGAGTCTGAGAAAGAAAAGGTGTCTGAATCTGATCAATCCATTGTGGTCAGATTTCTGCGGTTGAGGGACAAACTTGCTGATCTGGATAAACCTAAAAACTTGAAGGGCTCAAGCATCCTCATCAATGAGGACTTCTCTGAAGCCATGCAGCAAAGAAGAAAATAACTACTCCCAGCAATGAAGGCAGCTCGAGAGAGAGAGAGAGAGAGAGAGAGAGAGAGATATGACAAACGTATTGTCCATCCGCCCACCCAAAACCCACCCCAACAAAGGAAGACCCATGCTCTGAGTTTGGCTCATTAGTCTCCACCATGAGGCTTTTATACAGCACTTCGATTACTTAACAACACATCTACAGCACATTATTCTTTACACACACTATGGACTACAACAAATCTGATTCTGAAGGCCAGATCTTTAAGCCATTTGATTCCTCTACAATTGACTCTTACAGTTTTGATGTTGATCCAAACCCACATTTATTTTTTGTCATTTGATGCCTCTAACCTCTGTAGTTTTTAAAATGAAACCCAGTTGAATGACTTATGTGTTTCTATGTCTCCCAATATATTCTCTACTTTTCATCTGAATATAACAAGTCTCTCCAGCAACGATTCATCATTATTTATCTTCACTCAATCATGATGTTTCTGTTATTGCTTTATCAGAAACATGGCTTACAGAGGACTCTAAAAAAAATCTTTAAATTACCAAATACATTTTGGTTCACTACGTAAGAGAGAATGGATCTGGAGGTGGAGTATCTTTGTTCATTCATTACGATTATGATTATGAATTTAAAATTAGGGATGATCTCTCTCTGAAGTCAGATAGGGCTGATGTGGAATCGTTTTTTATTTATTTGTATTTTTATTCTTTTTAGAGCTCTCTGGTGGAAAAATGTTTATTGTTGGTGTTATTTATCGCCCACCTGACTTACATTTTAGGATATTTAAATATAAATCTCTTTAAAAAATAAATGTTATATCCATACTGGGGATTTTCTCAATATTCTTTGTTCTAGTTACTTTTTCCCTATTATTCATAAATCTACATGAGTTAAAGAAAATTCAGCAACTTTGACTGATAATATCTTAACTAACTTTTTGAGTGAAGGAATTAAATCTGTGGTCTTGTATTCAGATTTGTCAGATCATTTCCCCATATTCCAGTACCATTTAATCAAGGTTAATAGAGCTAAACATACCAGGAAAATATGAGCAAGTCAAATGTTTCTAAATGTATTTATTTTATTTTATTTAACTTTTTTGTGTGCATTTTCCATTGAAAATATACCATGATTATATTTATTTAGAACTTTGGCAATTTCCTAATATTAATATAACCTTCCTTTAGAAACATGTTCATTACACTCATTACATAGAAAGCTTTTCTGGCATAACATAATATTTACTCTGACAAGCACCAACAGTTGATCATGTTTTGTGTAGTTATTCTCACCTGATACAATTAATTTTCTGAAAAATACTTTGATTTCTATATTTATTCTTAATATTGTACATAATCTACAGATATTGTTTATATTCTTTGGATATATTTTTGTTTATAAAGGGTGGTACCATGATCCAAGTAAAAATACTGCATTATCACATTATTGCTGTTTGCAGTAACAAACTATATGTGAGCACATCTGAAAAACACATTCGCTATTGATTAAACTGAGAACATTCTCATTTTGCATGAGAATGAACTGCCTTCTAATACATACAGTATGCTTCTGCTCCAGCTGTTATCCCAGTAATACGGCCTGCACATAAATAAGCCAAACTAATTTTATTCATGAAAACATAACATGCATCAAAAGCTTTCAAAGTTACATTCTTGATTGTAAGTCATTATATCTCATGACAGCTGTGGGAAAATAAATATCTACAAACAAGACCCCTCTGTCTTGCGCTGCTGGTAGGGTTTGCTGGCCCGCTGGCAGCTTTCACTACACAGTAGCAGGAGTTGGTTGGGCTTGACGTGCCGGGACAGCTTGTACACGACCCAAAGCCTGTCTGGCCTCACGTGGTATGAGACTGTAATCTTACCTGGAAGACAATAGGCGAGGGGAGGGGACTAACAAGCCAACTCCAAAGCATTCCCCCTTAGATGGGGGTTGGGCGTGGGGCCAGCGCTCCCACCCCGTAAAAAACACATAGCTAACAATACATCGACGAAACCCAAGAAATTCTTACCCCTTGGGAAAGAAGCCTCTACAGCACCACAAGCTAAAGAGATGATGACGACGTGCCTGGAAAACCGAAAGGAGACAGCACGTCCGAAACTGCTTCTGACCTCAAGGCGACCCACCAACATAGCGACATGGAATGTGAGGACCATGTATGCTGGAGGAAAGGCAGCACTGATAGCGGAGGAGATGAGGAGATACAAAATATCTCTTCTTGGTCTGGGAGAAACCAGGTGGCTCCAGTCAGGGCAGGACAAGCTGGCGAGTGGAG
>OMKL01066514.1:7080-26331 GCA_900302295.1 Parasudis fraserbrunneri | reverse complement strand
CCCCCCAACCTCACAAGGTCACTACATTTGAAATGCTGTGATTACATCTTAAAGATTCAGTACGATGAAAATTATGTTTTTCAAATTCAGTGCATTTTACAGAAGATATGTTGATTTAACATTACCCAAAATGTTAGAACTTGTTGTTGTGAACATTATGACTAAAGCCCTTTGATCTCTAGCCCCCTGGATATCAACAAAATCAAGGCATTGCAGATATCCAATCTGTTTCCTGAATGATATTGCATAATGTACAGTACTCTGGTTACCTGATTGGGCCATCATTCAGTCTGTCAGTTTTCAGTAGTTGTAAAGGATATCCGATAACTAGTCCACAAACAAGTAATGAAACTAGTTTGCTACAATTTAGTTCATTTTAGTGGTTAAAAAACATCCACAGCAACTGTGACAATTTATTTATCACCTGCTAGCACAGGTTAGAGCCTATGTTAATGAATTTGTGTGAATTAGTATCATCATGTGTTATGATACTAACTTGACATCTCCTTTCAATGACCAGAAGGCCATGCCCCCCAACCTACTGAGAGTTGACTGTGCTCAGAGAGGGTGCACTAAAACAGTTACATATAACAAATCAAATGATACATCTGAAGCTGAAAAAATGACACTCCTGGCATTAACATTCCACAATAGGCTTTTTCTGACTGAATTAACATAAGTGTGCTAACTAAAATTGAAAATAGGACCTGTTCCTTTAAATTAGTCTATAAATTCTGCCTTTCAGCCCGGCCCATAGTCTGTAAACAACCTATCAGAGCACCGCGCACGTGACGAGGTTCTTTGCGATGACCTCATCCTTGGAGTGGGATGACGTCAAATTCAAGATGGATGGAATCACGACCAGCGCACATTCTACAGATTTCTGAATAAACTCTTGTTAGGGTGCTCCGTGGGAACAGAAGCTGTACACGAGGGTAAGTTTAAGTAATCACAAAACTTGTTTGACTGAAATGATCAGGTAGCTGTACCTATTTGTGGGAGTGTTGTTAGGAGAAGCTTTTTCTCCTGACGTAACTCGAAGGGGGATTCTGCCGTTCTAAACCTCACAGGCGGCTGCCCTGTGCCTGTTGTGCTGCCTGCGACTGCGCTGTGTCAGGCCAAGGCGAAACAACGGGAGCGGGTGTGTTATGTGACCACATTCCGAGAGCAATGGACAATGTTTTGATTCCGGGATTGAGACGCACCAGCGATACAACTTTTCTCTTTCAGTGGCTATATCTCTTATATTTGCCCACACGAAACCGAGCCCTGCTCAACTGTTTTATAAAACTGAATCCACATTTCTCACGAAGTTGTGGGCTATGTCATCCCGGAATTCAGCCACGTCTCGTGGATGATCTAATGCTGAGTGTAGCCTACACTGTACTTCCCCACAGAAGTGAAATGGGCGAAATGTTCTTGGTCTCGGCTACCGATAGCAATGGACGATCGCCGTTGTGGGAAACAAAAATGCAGTCGTTAACATTTTTTCAAATGAATGAGTGTTCAATCCGTCTACCCGATAGAAATAGAAATCCTATATCGTCTGATCAATGATGTAATGCTCATACAGTAGAATCTGCGCATGTGTGCATGTGCGCTCATTCCGCTGAATAAAAACCAGTTGCTTATCCAAACAATTCAACCAAGTTTTGCTCATGATAGCACTGAGAATGTTTAATTCAATGTATATGACTGATTGATCGATTGATTGGTTTTAGGTTGAATTGGGAATCGAATGGATGCACTTTAATAAATAAAAAAATAAAAATAAAAAAAGATCTAGAGAATTGTGAAAGCTTTTATTTACAACTGGTCCTTGATGGAACTAATCAAACTCCTCTAGAGATACAGCAAAATACATTTTGCATGCATTGTAAACATAGTAGCAACAAAATAGCCTGAAATCTGTAATTTACAAAACCACTAAGCAAATAATTATTTATAAACCATGATTTATCAAGATGTATACAATTTAATCAATATCATATTTTATACTTAAATATGACATTAATTTTATTAATTAAAAAACCTGTCTTTACCTTGCTAGACTTTGACAAACAGTAGCTCACCAAACATTATTTCCATTGGCGGGTTTAGATCAGGCCTGGCTGGCAGGAAATAATTGATTCTTTAACACATTATTTTTGGGTTCCAGAAACGGATACTATATTTGGTCTGTTTTTATGAATTTTGATTCAGATTCAAAAAGTGATTTTAACAAACACCATGATGATATACGTCCCCAAAAGCTAATGCAGAGGCTACTTGGTACATAAAAAAAATACAATAATAATAATAATAAATCACATTTGTGGCCCCATGGTCCCCCCACCCATATTTTGTTGTGGCTCTTGGCCCTCCATTTCAAAAAGTCTGGGTACCCCGCTTTAGATCAACATTATTTAACCCTTTCAGGTAACATGTACAATTTCACAGGCAAGAGATTGCAATGTTCAGAACATTTTACTGCCATTGTACTTTGTATGTGATGTGTGCATGACAAATAAACACTTTGATTTTGTCACTGTGGTGCTAAAAAAAATAGTAATAATAAGTGGGCAGGACTTTTACACTGACACTACCATTAACACTGAGATCGTTGGACAAGTCTCAAACAAACTTACTTTTCACTGGATCTACAGTTAAAAAAAAACCCACATCAATTTGGTGTCAAAATGTTCAGAACATCTTCAACTTGTAAGATACGGTCAAATATTTACCTCAATTTCTGCCTGTGCCCGCTCTAGTCTCCTAAGGTGGGGGGGGGCCAGTAAGCCCGCTAATAGACCTCGTAAGTGTTGTCATCATTTTGACAAAAAACAAACGTACTTTTTTCAAGTTTGTGTCAAACAAACAAACAAGGTTGTGCACAAACCTGTTGAATGCATATCATCTTGACATGACTGCAGTAAAGTGTTATCTTCTTGTCTTGCCTTACAGCCATCATGGAGTGCCTGGTGCATTACAGTAATCCCTCTCATGCCCCCTCAATGTTGGGGGTTCTCAATGAGCAGCGCTTGAGGGGCCAGCTCTGTGACACGGTCCTTGTGGTGGGAGACCAAAGATACCAGGCCCACAGGAGTGTTCTGGCTGCCAGCAGTGAGTATTTTCAGTCCCTCTTCACACGGATGGAAGCAGCAGATGCCCTCAAAGTCATACACTTGGACTTCTGTGAACCTGACGCCTTTGAGATAGTGCTGAATTACATTTATTCCTCCTCGCTCTTTGTGGACAAAGGCAGCCTGGCAGCAATCCAGGAGCTGGGCTACAGCCTAGGAATCCCCTTCCTAACCAACATTATATCAACAAGGCCTCATGCATCCTACAGAATCTCCAGAAAAAGGCTGTCCTTCTCAGAGGAGGATGAGAATGATGGTCAGACAAGGAGTGTTATAGTGCGTCGAGTCCGGAGTGACACATCTGTCCCCAGTCGCTCAAATTATCAGAAGAAAACATCTGAGAGGTCGTCATCACCCCATTCTACTAGAGAACAGACTCAGCCTCCCTCAGAACACAACTCGCATCATGAATCAGTAAAGAACTCTGAATCCGCTGCCAGAAAATCAGAAGAAATAAGTGTGGATTCCGAAAGGAAGTCTATCTATCCATATGCCTCCATATTAAAGGGGAAGGCATCTCACACCACGTCGGTGAGGCCACAGCTCACATCATCTGTGTCTTTCAGTGATGCAGACATACAGCACATTAGGTTACAGCCAGGTCTCAATCTAGTCACTAAAGAGGAGGAGGAGGAGCCTCTCTACCACTCAAAAGGACCCTTTCAGGGTCAGGCAGGTGAGCAAAGCCAGACAATTGACAGGAGTGGCCCGCTCATAAAAAGCCTGCTTCGTAGGTCATTGTCCATGGACAGCCCTGTCCCAGTCTTTTCACCCACACTGGAGCTCAAGGAACTGCAAAGCCGCGAACAGTCAGTTGTTAAGATGGTGTCAAAGTCAACAGGGCAGGAATCGTCAGAGCACAATTGCAGTCCAAAAAGATCACCTCCACCGGTTCTCAGGTCTAAGTGCCACAGCAGGTATGATGAAGATGACACTCAGGTAGGAGGGGAGGTTCGTGTGAAAACCGAGCCCAGCAGTCCTCTCGCTGACCCCATGGAGATTATTCGAATCACAGTTGGGGATAGTTTGCCCATCAATCTCAAAGACTTTCAAACTAATTATGATCATGGTTCCAGGCCGGACTTCAGTCCCCTTGGGAAAAGAAAGGGTAGGGCAGACAATAGAAGGTACCCATTCAAGAAGACCAGGGGGATGAATGAGCATCATCTCCCTTGTGATGACAACATTTCAGAATTGACACCTCAGAATGCCAGCATGGACAACAATGATAACACTGAGCAACTGAGGCAGAACAAGATTTTCAAATGCTGGAACTGTTTGAAGGTGTTCAGATCCAGTGCTGGGCTACATCGCCATGTCAACATGTATCATAACCCTGAGAAGCCGTATGCTTGCGACATTTGCCACAAGCGTTTCCATACCAACTTCAAAGTGTGGACCCACTGCCAAACTCAGCATGGTGTAGTACAAAACCCAGCCTCATCCTCCAGCAGCTCTGTGCTGGATGAGAAGTTTCAAAAGAAGTTGATTGACATTGTGCGAGAGAGAGAAATAAAGAAAGCCTTGCTTTGGAAGCTCAAGAGGAATAAGCAGGGTTTGCAATCTCCAACATTGACCAAGAAGAGGTCGAGAACCAACTTCATCTGTCCGTACTGTGGGAAGGGGTTTTTGTTCCAGTCTCAATACAAACAGCACTTGAGGACACACCCTGCTGAAAAGGCTGACCAGGAGACCGAAAGAGAGAGCATCCTCATTCAAAAACAGGATGAGATCACTGAACAGAAGGAGAACACAGATGCTGAGGTTTACTCATGTAGGCTCTGCAGTGTGAAGCTGTCCTCACTCTTTGAGCAGGGCGACCACGAGAGGGGTTGCCGACATGCAACAGTTTGCCCGTACTGCGGCCTCCGGTTTTCAAGTCCGGCAGTCAAGAAAGATCACGAAGCACACTGTAAGTACAAGAAACTGACGTGCCTGGAATGTATGCGGACCTTCAAGTCCTCCTTCAGCATATGGCGCCATCAGGTAGAGGTTCACAACCACAACATGATGACTGTTAAAGACCAGATGAACCTGAAGCATCAAGAGAATAACGGAGAGGAAAATGACCTTCTTAGACAAGAGCACTACAGCCATGAGCCCATGGCGACAGGGAGCTCCAGGGAGGACACCGTCTACAGTGACTCCTCAGGTCCTCCTTTATTTGACTCGGAAGACTCTTCATCCTTTGTGCCTGAGGACCTGAGCATGGGCAAGCTGGTAGTGAAGGAAGAACCAGTTGAGGAGCCTGTGAGTGAGAGGGAAAACACAGAGTCTGGCACTACTGAAGAATCAGGTGTGTGGCCTTGTGAGAAATGTGGGAAGCTGTTCAGCTCTCACAAAGACCTGGAGCGGCACCAGGAACTGCTGTGCCACATCAAACCCTTCATCTGTCACATCTGCAACAAAGCCTTCAGGACCAACTTCCGCCTTTGGAGCCACTTCCAGTCCCATATGGCCACTGCTGACGAGGCCGGAGCCAGAGAGGTCGAGAGGCGCCCTTCGTCTCCATCGCCCTCGCCACCCCTGACACCACAAATCTCGGGGCGTCCTGCCCCACAGGCTGCTCCACTTAAACCCACTCAGACAGGGCCAGTGGCTGCAGCGGTGGCTGAAGAGCCTAGCAGTCCAGATCCTGGCACCTCATCTGTGACCACAACCAAAAGGCCTGAAGTGGAAAAGCAACACAGCAGCCACAGCCCTTTGTCAAGGTCAAACAGTGTGGAGAATCCAGCTGGTCCTCAGGAATCCGACACACTCTTTTACCATGCACCTACTCTCTCTGCCCTGACATTTAAGAGGCAGTACATGTGTAAACTCTGCCACAGGACTTTCAAGACAGCCTTTAGTCTTTGGAGCCACGAGCAGAGTCATAGCCACCTGTAAGCATCACAAAAATGATGCTAGAACATTTCTGAGACCCAAAAGTTAACATAAGCATTTACTCACCATGTCTCAGCCTAGACAAGAAAGACTTTGAATGTATAGCCTATTTGCTTGCCTCCATGTCCTATATCCAGTGGCCATGTGCATTAGAGGTGTGGAAGTGAATGTGTGCAATGAACCGCTATTTTCTTGTTCATTAGATGCTTACAAGTGGTTTGATTCTTTGCCTTTGAAATTAGGTATAATCTTTTATCTATTTCAGACTCCCTTCGGTTGCTCTCTTCTATTTAATGATTGTTATTATTATGTTTAAGTGCTTTATATTGGGGCAGTGAAATCAAAGATCAGTGCTTTTGCTTTTGTAAAAGATCTGTTTGGGTCTTTGTGTGTTAGGAGAAAGCAGCTGCAGTGCTTAAAGCTCAGATTTTTTTTTTATGACATTGGATTTTTAATATATTTTTTTTACATAAAAAAGTTGATATTAATGGCCTCATCAATCATCTATTACATTAATGGCCCCATCAATCATCTATTGAGGGGAATCTAATCAGTAATGTATGCATGGGATCTTTCTTTTTTTTTTGCAATGGAACCTGAAAGTATGATTAATAGTCTCTTTATTTGATCAAATTTAGCATTCCACTTCATTTATTTCAAACAGATCAATTTGTTTCCTTTTGATAGTTTTCTTTTACACTTGGGTTTGTTATTGCTTTTGTGACATTTCATATTTAGTGGATCATAGAATTGATTAAGACCAAAAGTATGCAGATTAAAGTCACAAGCCATAGTTCCAAATCATAGTAGCATTCCTGTTCTTTAAGGCATAGTATTTCATTATGCATGGACAAAACTGGAAAGTCATCAGAATTACAACTGAATTACAACAATAAGCATCAGAGCCCTGTATGCATAAAGCTTCTTGGAAAATGGAAACATTTTCCCAAATGTTGCTAAATGTTCTTAGTTTCACTAAAAGGACACCGCTCATAATGCACAATGATTACAGACTCCCTTGAAATGTAGGTGCCCTTACAAAAATGTATCATGGTAGTTTGATGGTAATTTCAGTTTTACCAAGGTACCAGCCAATGTATAAATAATTAACCATGGTACAACCATGGTAAAAGTTATGTATCGCCATAGTACCATTTCTGTACTTAAATAATATACCAATGGTAATATCATGGTATTTGTATTCCATAATTTCCATTAAATTATGGAAATACCATGATAAAAAAAATGTTTAAATACCATGATACTTTTTTTTACAAGGGTGAACTTTGTAATGTGAAAACATGTTTGCATAATTGGTAAAGTGGCTTAGAAACTACAGCAGTATAAAGATAACTAAGAAAACAAGTGAAATACCTGTGTAGAGTTACAAGGTATATTGAAAGCCGATGCTTCCACAAAGGTGTGGTTTCTCAGTTTCAGTTCACATCCCCCCATACTTAGGGTCATACATACAAATGCTGGCATGGCTAGTTGCTCGTTATTTTGGCCACCATGAAAGTGAAAGGAGATCTTAATGATTTTCAGAGTGGTGAGTTGGCAGATGCTTCAGTGACGGACTGCTCAGCTTGCTGATGTCATAAGGGGAACATTAGCTAAGGTGGCGTTGGCATGGAAAACTTGGGGAAAGATGTCATGAAGCCAGGGCAACTGTGGTCAAAAGTGCCGTAATAATAAACCAGGGATGCTAGGTAAAATACTGTAGATGAGCAACCCTGTAGCAACTGACTTCGAATGTAAAAGCAGGGCATGAACAACCAGTTGAATCCTGAACAATTCTCTGAGCACTTCATAAAGAGAGATACTATGGTCAGGTTACAGTGTATGAATCCCTTATTACACTGGAAAATGCATGTTCCAAGTAAAAAGAAAAATGTTGCAAAGAACACTGGTCTACTGAGCAATGGGAAAATGTCATATGGCCAGATGAGTCATCTGTCATCCTGCTTTCAACAAGTAAACAGTTACATGTATCGTATTGTCCATGCCACAGGAAGCCTACAGTCCTGAGTGCTTGGTTCCGACAGCAAGGGTTTCAGGTGGCTCTGTGATGATTGTGTTGACATGGGTTCGGTCCACTACTCCAGGGCAGATGCCAAGAAATACAAAGGCATTCTGAGTGATCGCCTTCATCCTATGATCTGAGTGTGTTTATGCAAAGATCTTAGCAACAACCTTTAGGTGAGACCTTTTTTTTTTTTTTTTTTTTAAACTCCTAAGTCTCAGATTGAGACCAAATGTAAACAGGTTTCTGAGAAGTTTTGTACATACAGGCACAGATCTCAACCCAATTGCGAAGTGGAGCCTCAGACAGGGTGCTCTTTGCCTGGGTACCGAGGAAAATGGAGCGTGACGAGTTGACAATTCTGGCTGATATCAGGCAAGGGTGCTCTATCACCATCAAAACGCCAAATGAAAGAATTTATTGTGGGAAAAGCCAATTTTTCCCCACATCCTTGGTGGTTGGTGGTAACTTCAAAAATCAATGATCACAAAAATGAAGGGGAATAGACTTGTGGGAGAATGATGTCACATGCCTGTAACAGAGTTCCAAACACAAATTCTATGCCAAGGCACATCAAAGCGGTTCTGGCTACTTGTGGTGGCCCCCAGCCCTTTTAGGACACTTAATTCAGGTGTTAACATTATTTTGTCAGTCCCCAGTAGCTTAATACTAAAGGCTTAAAGTTGCTTAGTATTTTGCGCTTATCCTACATTCTCAAAAGGCTCATGCCATTAAAAGTCCTCTCCATTACAGCTTAACATTTTGTCCTCTTGTACGGAATCTTAGGACTGAAAATATCTATAATTAAGCTCTTGCAATTAGGGATGAAAAACCTACTACACAGAGACTTATTACAATTTGGTCACTTGAGAGCATACATACCACGCTTTATAAATCTCCTGATCTGTTATTACAGTAAAATAATATAGCATCACTGAGGCCATGAGTGTTGTGTAAGAACTCATCTAGTTATATTTCACAATTACATACATTTGAAGAGTTTCATTCCAAAATGAGATATTCTCCATTTGAATATTTTATTTTAACCACTCAAATCACAAATTGATTGCTGGCATAGAAGTAAAATTCAATGAAATATTACCAAAATTATACTAATTTTTAAGACCTCTGCTTTCAAAAGATAAACATTTCGCAGATTTTTCATTTCTTTTTTTTTCTTTTTCTTTTTTTTTATTTTTTTATATTGAGCACTGAACTTTGGGGAGAAAAAAAAGATTTATAGCTTTTTGAAATGAAACCCTTTATTTGGAAATTAATCAAGTAAGCTTTAGAATCTTTGATGGCCTTATGCAACTTTAGCGCATTTAGTTATGTTTTCGTGAAAGCACAAAATGTTTTATTTTAGGTTAACTCTTTTTTTTGACTCAGGCATTTAGAGATGATCCCGTCAATAAGGGTGGTGTGTGAAAGCAGACCGGTCTCTTTGGGGACAGTGAGAGACTTCCCGTCACTGAACTGCGCAAGACTCATTCAAGATTGTGTTTTTGATTGTATTCAAATTGTTTTACGGTGGCATTCTTAAACAAGTGTACTGTACTTCTGCTGTGGCTGTCATGGTTTATAAATCCAATCTGGGATGGTGAACTCATCCAAAAAATATGTTTTTTTAATTTTTTAATTTTGGTTACGATTGCTATACAGCCTGAGAAATTTAAAGTTTATGGAGTGGCCCTCACTAAATGAATAAAGGAAGCAGCCGTGCAACATAAACATTTCTTTGAGAAATTCTGTATTGATTATAGTGCTCTTAATTTTTGTGAGAAAAACTTTATGAAAGACATTTCAATGAAACAAGTAGAATATAATTTTGTGTATATGGCAGTGTTTGTACTCTCAATTTCGTACCTATTTTGTTAGTATACAAAAATTTATCTTTTTAGTATTACTGTGCTATTATTGCAATAATGAATATTTGTATTAGTACTGGTTGCATTATTGTTGCTTTTGGAAACTTGCAGCAGATTTGTGTCTAGGGTTTTTCTACAGTTTTTTGTGCTCCATTTCTGTAATAAAGAGTAATAATGGAGAAAGTGGCTTGAATAAGTACAATTATTTTTGTTATTCATTTCAGTGATGGTCAACTGATGGCCCACATAGCCCACCCAGACTCCACACATTGCACACTTTCAGTCTGCTCCACGGCAATTTCTCACCTGTATTGCAGGAAGAGAAACATCAAGAATCTTCATTATACATGTCTTTGGTAATATTGTTTTTCACTTGAGCTTAGTTACATCTCTCTCAGATGAACATAGTGGTTACTGGAGCTCTTGAAAGTAACCATCCCTTGAGACATCCCTTTTTAAACTATTTTATACATTTTCCTTGAATCTGTGGAACATGTTAAGTTTTTTCATTAAAAAAAAAAACTAGTCTAAATCTCATTTTACTTTTACAGCACATCTTTCTTCCCTTGTATTGAACAGACTGTTTTTAGTTGGTGTAGCACACACCAAATTTTAAATTCATTATTCCCTTCCCTGCATGGCTACCACACCCCCAAAAGTAATACAAATTTACCAGCTGGCCAGAAGATTAGGTAGACTGTTCCTGGCTCCTCAATTAGCCAATTGATTAATTAAAGCTAATTGGTTGTTTGTGTCCTTGATATGATGTCACAAAGGGTAATACTTCTGATTGCCTTGTTTAATCGCTTAAAGTCTTTTTTCAGATTAAACCCTGGCAGAACGGCAAGGAGTACCCATGTAATTTCCCCCAGCACCTAAATAACATTTCAGACTGCTAAATCCAAAACAAGACTAGGCAAAACCCATTTTCCATAATATGACCTCCAAAAGTCACATACAATTCTGTGGGATACTTCAGGACCATAGTGCTTAAAACTAGGTGTAAAAAGGGCCCATATAGTCACATAAGAGACATGTTTTGGGGCCTTGAAATCTTTATAGACCATTTCACCTCAAAGTTTTAGTCACAAATTATAGTACAGTATGCAGTCACATAATGATTTGGTGGGGAAAACCAACTGTAAGAAGAACACACAAACATCAAAACTCCTTTTCTGAAATGCCATTTACTAATTGGTAAGCAGTGGACTACACATATCCCATCTTCTCTAACATGAATATAATCTCTGGGACAGACGATGTAAAATGTTGTGAAACACTCAGATGTTGGGCATCTTTGGCATCAACTTGATGCATATTGTTCATCCCACATAACGTGGGTCTTATGCAAGTAATGTGTGGTCTTACACTGACACCTTTGCTTTTATATCCAACTATAATATACATGTCTACAGCTAACACACCTGTCATTAGTTCGGAGAGAATCTTATCATTGCAATCAGTGCTGACAGGATGGAAATTTTTAGACGAATGAGATTAAGTAAGGACTGTTATCTGTAGACAGATGGACATTGCTATGGGTCTTTGGGAATGTTTTTGAAGCTACGGAGCTACAGTGCCAACTTTTTTGACCGGAAACTACCGTAGGAAGTGACCTTGGAAACTGTTCTAATTTGGAAAATGTCAAACTGGAAATCCTTCCAGCTTCATGTGTCAGGTCTCCCCCTGAATGAAAACACATGCATGGAAAGGAAATGTTTATGTAGATGAGGAAATCCATTCACATATTCACAGTCATGTCTTTATGTAAAAGTCTGTTATCCAACGAAATGTGATCTTACAAATTAGGATTTTTCCAAGTTACATATCAGGTAACTAAATATTGGTGTATGGCAGTACTCATACATTTACAGATAAGTGACAATAATCTAAATCAAATCTCTTTAGCAGTTCACTTGATCACCAGCAACCAAACACAGATTATTGAGTTATTGATCACTAATCATTTAAAACACTGTCAATCATAGTGATGAGTAATTATTTTAAACATTTTACAATCTTGACATTGTTTGTCTAGTTTGTCATGACTAATAACCAAAGAGCATTTCAGTACTTTGTTTATTAAAAAAAACAACAACAACAAAAAAAAGACAATATTATTCATTGTTGTGTTAAATGTTCATCAGCTACTTAGCAATGAAGTACATTTTAGACAAATTACAAAAAGAATTAAAGCATGCAAATGTAGCTTTTTCACATTATACAGCAAAAAATCCTGGGGTGCAATCCTATTGACAATGAAGTCAAAAGAAAAGCTGCTCCACCCTCTAGACAGCAGTTGTCTCAGACTGGCACCTTGATCAAAGTGAAGTACATTTTAACCATGCTACCATGTCAAATAACTGCTATCAATGACCACCAAAGATATAGATTCAGATGCAGCTATCCATAGCTTTGGATAAAGGTAGCCTAGGGAGGTTGGAGAAGCAGGCCTGTGAACAAAAGGCCACCAGTTCAAATCCCAGAACTGGCGAGGAAAATCTGGATGGAAGAAGTGAAAGAATGTCTTTCTCTCTGACCCTCAACAGCTACTGTTGAGGTGCCCTTGAGCAAGTAACTCAATCCCCAACCGATCTAGTTGATCTGTTTAGTGGCCAACCTCAGAAGATTGTAGTTGTTGTGGATAGCTCCAAGGTGTTAATGTGTTTACTCCCCTCTCTTCCCCCTGCAACTACTCCCCAAAGTAATCTGAGAAACCCAGAGGCTCTTACTAGAAATTGTGTATTGCACAAGAACCTCTGGAGGCAGCATACAGAGTTCATGAAGGGGAAGTCGAAAGTTTAAGGGGGGTGGGGGGATCTTAACCTCCCTTTCCTGTAATGTTGCAGTGAATTATCACAGATAAGAATTAATTAGCTTTAAATACTACTCTTTCTACAGCCTTTACTGGAGAAAACTGGTGGGTGACATCACAAACAATACACAGATAATTATTTGGATAGAGTTTATGCAATTTTCTTCTGTGAGAATTGTATTTATTTATTTATTTATTTTTTATCTGCGAGTTTGTGGGTGGTTCTTTGTTTCGATTGTGTTCCTGCATGCCGAAAATGTGGCCAGTCAAAATCCGCCTCTGCACAGCTTTTAAATAGCTTGCATCAGAATCTTGATGTTAATACAAAAGAGTATGAGACCCCCACCCCAAAAGCTGTTCCTGTGAATACAAATGTGCTCTTAGTCAACGTTCTTAGTCAAAGTCACTGGGTAAATAAAAGGGAAAGAAAAAAGAAATCCATCTTGGGAAATTCTCACAGTGCCAAAGTATCTTTGATCAGTCTTCTCATGGTGGTGCTTACAGAGGCACCCAATGAGTCAGTGATCTGGTAAGTGATTTTGTAAAGGTATGGTTGGACATCTTTGAGAGTAGTGTCAAACACATTGTCCACTTCTGACTGGGTGGGCATCTTTGGGAGGTATTCATGGCGGTTTATGACCTCTACAACATTGATTACCTTCTCACCAAGCTTCTCACCCACTTTCTCCCGACAGATCTGTCTCTCCTGCTCACTGGCCAGGTTGACAATATTAACTTTAATGCTCCACACTTCCCAAGGAATGCACTCATCAGAAAATGGCCATCGGGACTTCTTCTTCTGGTAGAACTCCAGAGAGATTTGTCCCACACCATCACTACCCGAGTTGCTCAAAGCATCCTGTAATGAAAGCAGAGCAAAACAAAACAATCAGGGAATGCCCACTGCATGCACGATACTCTGTCATCAAATATCTAAACCATGATTACCTTGAATTCACACACAGCTTTCCTGATCACTCTGTCAAGCTCATCTGAAGATACCCTGACAAAAGTGAAGTCAATAAAGTCGCAGTCTATGTCTTGTGTGCCAACGGTGCCAATAGAGTAGGTGCCCTCTTTCTTGTAGTGAAATTTCCCCGTGCTGCGGTGCAGAAGAATGGTGTGCAGCAGAGCAAGCATGGCTTCATCAACCTGTCTTGCCTCCACTGTCACCTCAAGGACTTCCGAACGACAGTTCATGATGGTGAAATGATTTCCTTTCCCCGAAAGCACGGAGTTGAGCTAACGTTAGCTAGCTAGTTACGAATCGTGGTACGACAATAAGGCCCACGGTCGTTATTTCTCTTCCATTAACAGCAGCAATATCAGCTCCAATCGCTGTGGTGGTCAGTCGTTACTCGTTGGCTAGCTGGCTAGCTTGTGTTGTTGATCACGGAATACCTTTAACAGTGTCAAAAATGCTTATGGCAGAATAGGAATTTGGCTAGAGGAACTACAACTTAGCTAACCGTCAACTACATCGCACAGTGCTTCTGGCTTGTTAAAAAGTCTAATTGTGAGGGCTAAAAGAAAGGCTGTGGGATACACCGTAACACTTCCCAAAGAAAAAATATTGATGTTATGAAGGAGGAGCCATACCATTTCTGACAACGTCAACAATTACGGTAGGCAGCGTAGCTCAAAATACCCTACCTCGGCGATTTAATTTTTACCGGTCACAAACAATGTTTTTTTCATTCACAGCGTACTAGTTGCCCATTTACTATCAGTACATGTTTGTCTTAAATGCAGCGGCTACAGTAATTGCCAGTAAGTGCATTCAAACGTTTGATTAACACCAGAGAAAACTTAGCGTTCCACTAGCTACAAGATTACGCTATGCATGCTGGGAATAACTTCGTGCCACATATCACTTGTCTTGGGTCGCTCTCTTTCAGGAGTTCAGTTTGTCTGTATCCGCGGCGGTTATCTAATACGCGACAACTGTACAAGAAGATGTATGAATTGGACCCAACACGTTTGTGAAATTATTGGTGCACTGGGCGTAGTTTATCAGTGACAGTGCCCGGACAGACTGACTCGCATAGTAGTAACGTTAGCAATGTGTTGAAGTGGCTAATCACCGATATGGCTGTTGTGTTCGCTGAGAGGAAGGCGAACATCGTAACAACATTCCGTAAAAATGTCGTAACGAACCGACCATAAGATAGTACACGTTCTTTTTCCTCAAAAGAACCACTTCGTTTTAAAGTATGAATTCCCAGCTTTAGCGATATAACCTAGCGTTAGCTAGCAAGGTTATCGGTTTCAAAAAGGCAAGTTTTCGATTTTGCGACCGGAGCCACAAAGCAAGTCCAGAAGAGATGGTGCTTTGCTTTGAAGAGGTTTTCTGTGAGTCTTCCCATTCACCTGGATATTTTTTGGTGGGTCTTAGTTAGCGAAGTATACACAGTATAACGTTAGCCAAGTAATAATAAATTCATTTGGGAAACTTTGATGACTCGTTAGACAAAGTTGAAATACCGATCTAGCGTAACGTTAACTGTTTGCTGTCGCTAGCTACCTAAGCTAACTAACAACAACCATATCACCGTCAGCGTGTGGCTATTTAGCTTGCAGATTGATCATTACTTGAGTCTCGAGGTAGCCCTTATATATTTTTTTTTTTACAAGGTCCGATGTCTCTCTGGGATGTCTGTGTTCCTTGTATCAGTTACTACAAAGTACCAACAGCAGATAGCCAACATGACTGACCACAACTTTGGGTTAATTTTTTGGCAGTCGGGTCATTAAATCGGGTACCAAAATGTTTTCGGAAAGATTGCCTTCATCGTGGACTTTCAAGCACACCACCAGCCAGTGAAAGGTTGTGAGAATGTCAGAGGATTTCTTGCAAGAGTAAGGTTTGACTTTGGGCATTGTCGTCATTTCGTTAAGGATGTCTGACTCAGAAAGTTCCTTTTCATATTTTGGCTTGGGAGACCCGCAGTGGCTTTGCATGGTCACATTATTCATTGCATCGCTGGTTACCCTGCTGCTGTACTTGGTGCAGTATTTCCAACAAGGAGATCTAGGAATAGGCATTCAACAGAAACCAATACAGAACAATGCGGCGAAGGAGGAAGCGGACGCTCTGTTGGTATGGGCGCTGTCACTAAAAAGCTGGAAAAGTCAATGGAGAGGAGCTTGGTGCAGAGCTTTGAATCACGAATCGGGGAAGTCGGGGGTAAGTCTCATGACCACGGTTTTATAGCTCTCTCTGCAATGGCTATTTTTCTGAGCAAACAACGGTCTCCCAAATGTATTGTGTTTGATCACTTTGATTAGCCTAATCTTGTCCAATGGGTCACAGTGGACCATCTCACAAGTGCTTGCCCGCCAGTGTCAAATATTTCAATGTAGCACTTTTTTAGACCTCACAACCTACTGTCAATTTTTATTTTATTTTATATTTTTTATCATTATTACTTCTTGGATCAGAAAAGCTGCTTTGATTTTAGTAATTACAAATGCACAGTTTCACTCTTAATGGAACAGTCCACCAATAAAAATAAAGTTGATGAATTTTGCTAATGAATCTCCCACATATCCCAAAACTTGTACAAATTAATATGGTTTGAGCGTTGTTGAGTTCATTAAAGTATTAAGATGTATCTTCATAGCATCATGATGTATATAGGAAGTAATAAATACAGCTCAGTGAAATTATAAAAATGAAAAAAAAAAACTTTGCATATGCCTTTCTGTGAACTGTTAATCACTCACTAAGGTATTTAGTGTTTTTTTTTCTTCTTTTTTTTCCATTTTCATCATTTCGCTATTGTATTTATTACTTCCTGGAATAATATACATCACACATCTTAACTCTAACTCTCAAACCAGATGAATTTGTACAAGACCGTTTATCATTTTCAGATATGGGGGAGATTATGGGCATACTAAAGTGTGTGGAGTGTTCCTTCAACAGGGCTGATCATTGTTCATTTCTCAGCAAACGCTCAGGCTAATTCTCACACTTGTTCTTAATCCCTATGACAATGATGTTTGTTATAGTTTTGCACATTTCTGACATGTTCCCCTTTGCCACACAGGGCTCTGTTCTTCTAACATTTGAGGAGGATGGTCTTCAGTCATCAGATCTGGTGGTCAGCCAGGTGTCCAGCTTCCAGAAGTCTGCTGGGCAGAAGGTACACAAGTCGCTTGTGTCAGTTATCCATCACAAGAAGCTGAGAGGCTGGATTATGTTGCATAACTGCAAACTCATTGCCTGTCAGCGATTCTCACCGTTTTTAATCCAGAGTAGGTCATCTGCATGATTCGTGCAGATCCGATGAGTTTTTCAAATGGGGGGAGGGGGTATCTCTGATTATTCTCATTAATGCTGGGCTAAATACAACTCTTGAGCTGAGAGCCAAAGGGAATTGAAAGCAGAGAACTATGCCTTCTGAGTAGATACAATTATAGTTGTCATGACTGGCATGAGTGACTTGGGGGTGGGGGGATACAGTCCCGGCACGCACTCCTTCTGGGACACATGCACTATTGCATCAGTCAACTCTGGGGTTCACTGTTGATAGGCCGCACCAGTTTGCGATGCTGCAGTAAAACAAACAAAAAAATGTTTAGTTCTTGTGATTATAATTGAAACTAAGGCTGAATTGGGCTACATACAGTCAGGACTTGAATGAAAGAATGAAATCAAGAGAGCGACATTTGAGGACAGCGGTTACCTTTACTTTAAACTGTCCAGAAAAATGTTCAGGTTGTTTCTGAACGGCCTTCCCTTTGATCAAATCAAGCTCATGATTAGAGGAGTTGTTTTGGATGAATTGAGCCATTGTTTAATGTCAGTGCAGCATCCTCTTCCTCCTGCAGCCGAACAGGGATTTTGCACTTGCTTTGGCAACTTGGACCTCATCAACAATTATTGGAGTTAGACCAGCAAAGTCTTTATGGCTTTCCCATGTCCTAGCCTATGTACTCTAATGTCATAATAACCTGCTGCTAACGTCTGTGTACTCCCACCCATAACGCTACTAATGGAAAGGGGTACTTCATGGCCAGTGCAACCTTTTAACGCAGGAACATCTGAGTCACACAATGTCTATTAGGCTACTTTGGTACTTGAAGACATTTTCCCTGTCCCACAAGAGCCCAAACTGTTTGTAGAGATTTCAAGCAGTAAGCACGTTTTTACAACCGTGTCACAAGCTTCATATTCATGGTATCTTAAAGTAGTATCTTAAAGTTTTTTCATACTTCTTTATGTCAGCACACCAGAAAAGGGTAATGACAAGCCAGTCGTCATCATCCTGTTTTGTAACTCAAACAAATTCAGTGCTAACCCTCAAAATATATGTCCTGGATGGTGCACAAAAGGAATCCTGCCTATATATATATAGTACCTTAATAATTTTTATGGGTATGCTATGTCTGGTCAGCTTGGCTGTGCTGCTAATGCAGACTCAGCCTTTTCATTATGACTAAATTTCTGGTGCTTATTAAGATCCAAGATGCTCTGTTGTATGTGTCCACAGAGTTTTGTGAACAGAGGCTTATGCTTACATACCGTGCGTGTGCGTGCGTGTGTCTGCACCTTGTGTGTGTATGTGTGTGTGTGTGTGTGTGTGTGTGTGTGTGTGTGTGTGTGTAAGAAGCTTAACATGGCTGTCCGCCGGCTCAGAACTAAGGACACAGAAAGAAGTGACAAGGGCCAGACAGAGAGGAATAACCAGCACCTGTAATGAGATGCCTCATGTTTAGTCTTTCATTCAACCTTTATTCAATTCTTGGGAACACATTGAGGGTGAGCGGGGAGTGGCATCAACATTCATTTGTTGGGCACATCCTAAGTTGTATAGCAAGTTGAAAGGCTCTAGCTCAAAAGTTAATAATAGCCACGCCCCTTTATAAGTCTGTGAGAAAAAAGTGAAGGCGTGAAAGAGGATTTTCAGTAAATTTCAGTAAAACAAACGCAGTCAAAAACAACTTGATTGTTTCTCTCATTGACAGAGGAAACTGATACCCAAATGGACACACACACCTTAGTCTTTCTCGCACACACACACACACACACACACACACACACACATACAACAGCAGACTGAAAGTTAACTATGTTCACTTTAAAAGCAATTCCTGGTACAGCAGATCATTTCCCTAGTTTACCAAGTTATTTACATGCTTTGACCTAAAAATGCTACGAACACATTTGAGTTGTGCAAAACTGTGGTCACCTCCCTTTGACTTGACATCAAAAGCATCGCCTGAGTATAGTTATCTTTATGTTTGTCTTCCCAACAGGCTGCCTGCTGTAAAGTGGTCAGCGAAAAGCTTCAGTTCTCCCTGTGCGCTACATCCACAGCCATGTCCACAGCTCAGCCATGCAGATACAGAGTCAGCATTGCTCCTCTGGAGCTGCAGGTAAACACACTACAGTCTGTTAGAGCTCTGTTAAAGCTGCACTATGTTCAAGATTCAAGACATTTATTATCACTCCGGTTATACAAGTACAATCGTGTGAAGTGAAAAAAGCTTCTTTTTTGGGGGGGGGGGGGGGTAAATTTTTTTTTTTTTTGT
>OMKL01066508.1:0-11711 GCA_900302295.1 Parasudis fraserbrunneri | reverse complement strand
CTAAGTGCAACCTGCTGCACCCCCCAGCCTCTCACACACACACACACACACACACACACACACACACACACACACACACACACACACACACACACACGTACAGTATTCTTTGACTCATTCTTGTCTCTCAATAGGCATACACATTGAGACCTCCTTGATTTCACCCTATTTCTCTCTCTCTCTCTCTCTCTCTCTCTGTCTCTCTTCTCCCCCCTACTCCTTCTCTCATTTCTTTCCATTCAGTGGAACTGTTGCTCCAATTAGTTTAGCCCCACAAGGCAGCAGGGTACCAGCGAGGACATTAATTCTATAAGGATATGCACGCACACACACACACACACACACACACACACACACACACACACACACACACAACAGACACACAAAGATTTCAGGGAACTTCATTCACCATATATATGTACATGTACTGCACAGTACAGAGGACCTTATTCCAGGTCACAGAAAGTCCAGTCTGTATATATATATATATAATATATACTTATTACAAATTCAATTTCATAAAATAATTTATATAATATACCATATTTAATAGTATGATATCATCATTTATTCATAATAGCACTAATGCTATTATACAAAAAAAATATATATATATTTGCCGTGGACCAAAAGAAGAATAACTTGTCCTCTTTTTACGTGTAAGCCCGAATGGCCTGAAGCCATATTGACCAATCACAGCTGATGTTTTCACGGACATCACATGCTGAAACAGCAGCTAGCTCTGAGCTGCCTGTCAAGTCATGACAAGAATTAATTCCATTCATAGAAATAAATGGGATAAAAATGTGTTGGGCAATAATTTGTTATGGCAGAAACCAAGTTACATTCACCAGCAACACACAGCAGCTTTGTCATATCCACTGTGAGGATAGAACTAAATAGACTGTCTCCGGATAAACGTTAGCCTTGCACTAATCATGATTAGCATAGCTAATGTCAGGGAATGGTTGCTACGCAATATTTAAGTTACATATGTTGTCTTGTACAAAGGCTTTCACATGCCATACAATGCAGGGAATCATCAGCAAGGCATTCAGATGAAATCATGACAGCTAACTGAAATGTTGAGTAGCAATCATTAACTTATTTTAGCTATACTAATCGCAATTTTTAAATCAAATTTTAGCTGCTTCATTACATTGATTGCCTGCCGCCTACATCATTGTTAGACTATTGGTCTTGCTTCTTTTCTTTTGTCCTGTTAACATTGTGTTTTGTATTTTCTTTTTGTTTGAAAGTTTTGTATAAAAGAGCCTATGTAAACAGATGTATGCATATTTGAAAGTTAGTAACTTTGGTCTGAGTGGCATATTTATATATAAAATGTATATATTGCACGGAATGCTTGTGTAGTTCTCTTTCTTCCTGTATGGCTGCCTGTAACCATTGGTAACCACTTTCAAAAGAAAATGCCTAATTTATGTGCCGTGGTAGAGTAGGTAAAACATTGGAAAAGCATGATATTACTGTTCCACTGTGACTTCTTCGCAAGATCCAGTAATAAAACTCCAATTTATTAAATTTTTGTTGATATATCTCCCATAGTAACTGTTGTTTTGCACATAGCATCCATTGTTTCTTCCAACATGGAGGAAAAATGGCCGTTCTAAACATTCCATGGAAGGCCTCTTCTGCGGGTGCATTAGCGATAGCATCTGTGCCATTATGATATTAGCATGCATAACTGTTACAAGACCACAAAATGAAGATGGAGAGAGAGAGACGGTTCAATTGAAATCTACTTGCAATGATTTAGGAGCTCAGTTGTACAAGATAACGGCTCCTAATTAAACTGTTTGTAAGCTTGTAGCCCTCATTTCTCTCTCCCTGACCTTTAAATGTTTCATTCCACGTGTGGAACAGGTGGAGCATAGAGAGAATTAGATGAGTTATTTTCTCTGTCTGCTTATTATTCTGTTATTGCATCTTGCGATAAGAATGATGAACTTAGATGACCTCTGTAGTGGTAGGTAATGGCACCTAAATTCAAATTTTTATGATATTATCAATGCACCCCAATACCCATTTAGTGATACCACATGCCCAAGTTTGGAAATTAACAAAGTGTTTTTACTCAAGTACTGTACAGTGTTGACATATGTTAGTTAGGCCTAAGTATTTCCATTTACGAGAGCTTCCTATTTTTATAAAACTGAATAAGTTGATGAAAATGATACACTTTCAAAGCCTGCCAACGTTAAGAGGATGTAATCAGAGCCTAAGTGGACCATGCATCAAAGACTAAATGCTTCAAAGCACTGAAGCACAAAGTACATTTATTTTTGATACTTAAGTACATTCAATGTCAAGTACATTTATACGTGAAGTAGAATTTTAAATTGAGGACTTTTGCAGAATGCTAGTCCATGGGGGTATTTCTACTCAATGCTTATTTTTCACACAATCTGACACATATTACTCTGTGTGCCAAAGTGCAAATCAAACTGCTTGAAGCTATCGTTTGCTCCAGCCTGCACCAAGCTGCTGAACTCTAATGCTAAATCTTTGTGCAATAGAGCAATATGCAATAAATACACAAGCACTTTAGCACTTTAATTCTTAGTTTCTTTTAAAGCCGTCATGTTGTCGATGTCAAATGTATAGTCAAATGTCTCTTTTATGTTTTTAAGTTTTTTTTTTAATGTGAAGCAGCTCTCTAGTATCTTGTCAAACTCTTCTCATGTTTTTATGATGTGTTTTTATGTGAAGCAACAGACCATAACACTGTTATGACCAAGACAAATTTCCCCACGGGGACAATAAAGTTTACTCTAATCTACTCTACTCTACTATGACATATCCCCAAACTGACAAAAGTCTTACACAAATGTATTTGGTTTGCAAGATATTGAGAGTTAAAGAGTTTGAATTTGTCCTCGTCATCTGAGGACATGGAATCCTTGTGTTGTGTTTATTGCAGCTTAATAATATGATGTAGATGAAAAATAGTATAGTCATAATGATTAATGGTAGGACAAATACAAACATTTTTTATATAAAAAGGTATGCATTTGTTTATATACTTAATACAGTGAATAGTATTGTTTTTCTTTTTTAATTCAAAACAAAACAAAGTACAACACTTTGTGTGATGTGAAGAATCGTACATCCTGAAAGAAAAAGTTAACATTAGTATGATTAAAGATGCTGTTTTTCAGCAGTTTAAAGAAAAATTGGCTGTTGAGATCTGGAGTAAGCCAAAGCTCAGGACATATGGTCTGATTAAAAATGAGCTCAATATCGAAAAGAATGTGAAATATAACCTGCCCAAGAGGAAAAGATGTTTGTGTGCCCAGATCAGGTCTCGGATATTGCCTTTACATTTGGAAACTCAACATTATGTTGGCACTGAGGAACAGGATAGGCTTTGTCATTTATGTGGGTTAAATGAAATTCATTTTGTTTTATATTGGCCTTTGTGTCATGATCAGAGCAAGGGTTTGTTTGATAAGAAAAACAGTAAAGATCTTGATTATTTATCGATGGAAGATAAAAAAAAAAATCTTGCATGAAAGCATTGCAATCATGCAATCATGCAAGATCTCTTCTGACTTGTGAGGCCATATGGAAGACTCTGAAATACAGAAAAGAAGAAGGAAACATTTGCCTTTGTGGATTATCTAGGTAAAGCATCGACACTACGAAAATACATGCCGTATAAGTGATTGTTTTCTCTTATATTAGTTGTCACAAGTCTTTACTATTATTATTAAGTTGGCTTGACAAAGCCAACTTCCTGATATTGTAATTGCCTTTTTTGTCATCGCTACTCCTCCTACAGCTTTGAAGCTACCAGTTTCAAAATTGCTGGGCATCTTCAGCCCAGAACTTAACCCTCAGTACTATTTGAGAGTTGGGGGAAGGTTTGTTGGAAATGTTAACATCTTTCTGTCGATTACAGCTTGGCTTTGTCAAGCCAACGTAAAGTGTATTCACAAACTGTATATTCTAGTTATTATTATTATTATTATTATTATGTTGAATGATCAGGAAGATAATGCCATATATGTTGTTGTAATAGTGTGTCATGTAATCCCATGTGGGATGGGCATTTAGATGGTATGACCCAAAAATAGAATATCGTCCATTCACTCATTGATTCACAAAGCATTACAGTACCAAATATCTATTGAAAACCATAGAAATAATTATATCAAATAGTCATAGAAAATCTCCTACAAAATAGAGTTCAGATGTATTATAGGGTCTAATCCCCCTTTATAAATTCCCTTTATCATTCATTTTGCTTTTATAATCTCATGCATCTATACTGAATATATTTCAGCGAGTTATGGGAGCAATTGCTTGAGCTCTTTTTGTGTGGGTGTCATCGACAGCATATGATGAATTAAGTGAACAGCTGCCAGTCGATGCCTGGATCAGTCAATCAATCAATGAGCCACCCTGGGGAGAAAGAGAGAGAGACGGTCCATCATTTCATGACAGGTGATTTAGTTACTGATCACTGTCCGCTTGGGCCCTCAGGGACCATGTGTGTTCATTTGATAAGAACCTATGTGGCATGCAAATGAGGGAAAGACACTAATGGTTTTAGCCTTAGAATTGGAGTGTCCTAATTCTCTCAGAGAATGTGAGATTGTGTCGGTCTATGTGTTATATACATACGTTAGAGACATGCATTTGGTTTTAATTGCCCTGTAAGTAGATGCTCAAAAATCTGTTCCAAGTCAGTAAAAAAAGAAGAAGCCCCCCCACAGAAACAGTTTGGGATCTACAGGGTATAACATAAACAGTCATTTGCATTTCACTCATATGTTGTCACACCGTATAGACTTTGTTCTGCTAGAGTACATTGTCAAATTATGCAGCAACTGCAGTATGCAGTAAACCTTATTTATTCAGGCAAGGAGCACACTTGCTAATCCTTTCTTCCATTCAACTAAGCTGTAGGATTTCAGTTTCAATTTTAGTCACCATTTGACCCAATGGGTAGCTAAAATCTGACCATAGTTATTGAGAGGTTTGCAGATACTGTCAACCAACATTTAACAGGAAGAGCTTCCATGAGATTGCTTTCGATCAAAAATGGGTGCTCCAATCAGAGCAATATCTGTCAGTTACATTAATGAAACTCTCTGCACCCACTCTAACATCGAAGAATCTCTTCAGACTCTCACTCATTTTCTTCAGTAGAATAGTTTAGTTTGCATCAGGCTGAGACCTGTAGAGGAAGAGAGGCAGATTGAGACAGTGAAGAGTAGAAGAAGATAGTTTCAGTCACTCTACAATGCCACCGACCTGGACTGACCCCCCACAGAGTTCAGGGCCCTCCGTGCAAGGGCAATGTGGATCATTTTATTTACTCAGGAGAGGTTGACTGACCATACCTGCTTTTATCCGAGACACACCCCGCTTTAAACTCACTACACACATTGACACCTGGGCACTGCACCGTACCACCCCGAGGTCGCACTGTTGACCACTGAGCAGCAGCCCCACGGGAGCACTTGGGGGTAACACGCACAGTCTAAATGAATTTCATTTGAAAGTATACGTACTTGAATACGCTTTAGGCTGCTTCTCTTTTTTTTTACCGTTTACCTGAGACATTTTTCGGAGAGGTACTCTCACAGGGCTGCAACACTGACCATGTTCTGTTTCATGGAGCGGCGCAGCAGTGCTCAGTGGAGCACCTTTCATCGATGATAGTGCAGTACTCCAGAGTATAATTGTATCATAAGTGACGGCTACTTCCTCTTGAGTAACACGTTTCAGTAGCCTGTCCACCTTTGCCCAGGGTATTTAAAGCCTCTCTCAAGCTCCACTACCTCCCTCGTCCTGGGGCTTATTTCCTCAATGACATTCACTGGGTCATTTTTATTTGGTAAATACAATGACTGATTGCACAGGAATTTGTCTTGGTGCAAAGATATCAACTTACAACCTTCCACGGTAGGACAGACGCAGATGGCACGATGACAACTCGCAGTGTGCAGGAACAGCACCGCACAGACAGTAGACCATACCGCCACTAGGGGCAGATTGGTTAGCTGTGAGTGATTGAGTGAAATCTTGGGTCGATGCGGTACCTCACATCTAAAAATACAGATGATTGCATCCTCATAAAAGAATGCTTTTTTTGTAGACAAAGGTTTTGTTTTTATACCTGCAATTATTAGTGCAGTAAACAGTAGGCCCTTTCATATATTTCATTTTGGAATGAAAATCCACAACTGCAGTGTAAAAAAAGCAAAGTTTCTATATTCAACATCATTTGTATGCGGTCTCAGTGAAACCATACTTTTCGACCACCTTTCTGATTATCACTTAGACATTTTGTCTGCATAAGCATATTTTCAATGGGACTCGGGTTATTTGCAGACGAATACAGGATAATGTTTTTCAGCATCTCTTGGGCGAATTTCATTTGCCTCTCGCAGTCGCCAATTACCTCTTCAGGTTCTGAATGCTGACAAGGCATTGTGCAATGGCTGTACAGTAAGTAGTGAAGATTGTATATGTCCGCACATATGAAATATGTTATTATGGGGATACAGAAAAATGTAATGACTGGTGATGAACAGGTGCGACTGAGTGCAGATAAACCTCATTATTGAAGTGCAGATGCGGGGAAATCGGGGAATGGTTAATTCATGCAGGGTTTTTTTTTTTTTTTTTAAACGAACGCACATGTGCTCCTCTGATAAGCAACGAACCTCATCTCATTATTTAAATTTGAGACACCGCAGTTTTAGGTGACAGGAGGGATAATTATTGTCCATCTTACCATGCGTAGAAGCATCTGACCTTAAAAAAAAAAAAATAATAAAAAAAAAAAAATTCATCAGTGGTTTGATTAATACAGTCCTTTATTATTGGGCTTCTGTCCACCCCGATTTTGACCCCCCCCGCACCGCACACATACATACAAGTCAATAAATAGATGACACTTCTGCCATGCATCCCTCATACTGTACGTACGTACATTCCCACATTCTTACCACCTTCCCAAAAAGAGAAAATCACATACTATGAAAGAGGTTAGGGGGAGGCAGGAGCGACTGCACCCCTCTCCTGACTATATTGTTGGGTGTCTGGTTTGTCTTCTCTGCTTCCAGACCTTTTTGGTTCAGTTCATATAGAGCACTCCATCTTTCTGTCCTTGCACAGAGGTCAATATATCTGTCAAAATGTTGCCCAGAGTTCACAGCACCGGACGCGATAGAGCAATAAATGTGTTTTTATTTTTAGAACACGGCACAGGAGGAGGAGTTCATTGTGACCCTGCCGTCTTGCAACACATTATATCGCTAAGTTACAGATGTTTTAGCCAGGGACCTTCAGCAAGGCAAATGCACAATTACAAGTTTAGCTTTTCAACTGGTACATCAGGTGTACAGACAGAATTCCTGCAACATACTTTTATTTTAGGGTAACCCTCCGCACAACGAGTTGACAGTTTGAGTGAAGTATCTACAAACCAATCAATTACTATGCTCAGATTCAGAGTGCATAGGATACCCTTTGGGTCAAATGATTGCTACAATTCCAGACAGACATCCTACAGCTTGGGCTAGCTCACGAGGCAACTACATACTGTCATATATATATATATATATATATATATATATATATATACACATCTTGAAAGGTGTCCAGGCAACATGACACACATACAACGGTGCCCAGTCAAACCAACATACAGTCTTGTCCTCAGCAGTCTTTGAAGACATTACACTAGTTATGGTAGAAATATGTTGATGGCAGCAGCACACACTTCCAGATCTGTGTTGCCACCTCTGGTTTCAGAGGAATTTCATTTAAAGCTGTAGCCTCTGGTGGAGATTAAGATTAGCCACAATAATTTTACTGTGCAACACTGAAACCCACAGCGATTTAGATGAGGTTGAGAGCTTAACAACCAATGGTCTGTATGTTAACTTTATATTAAATATAGGCCACTGCTTTACAATCTCTGAGAAATTTGAGTTTCTATGTTGCATGGAAAAATTATTGTGGCTATAATGTAAATTTTTGCCAGAGGCTACGGCCATAAAGAAAAAATAAAGTTTGTCTGGAACCAGAACTAGGGCGGGCACTGCCATAGAGAACCAGAACCATGGCGGGCACTGCCATAGAGAACCAGAACCAGAACCAGGGCGGGCACTGCCATAGAGAACCAGAACCAGAACCAGGGTGGGCACTGCCATAGAGAACCAGAACCAGGGCGGGCACTGCCATAGAGAACCAGAACCAGAACCAGGGCGGGCACTGCCATAGAGAACCAGAACCAGAACCAGGGCGGGCACTGCAGAGGTCTATTTTCAAGAGTCTGGACGCTCATTTCTTACAACCTTTTAAACTGGCTTGGCTCACTGCAATAGTTTGCACATTATGACCAAAGCAGCAACTGGTGAGAGAAAAAGAAGTTACTTGACAAAGAACAGTCAGGACCAGTGAACCCACCACCCCTCACTCTCCCTTATACTCACATTTACATCCTAGGTATTATGCTGTCATCCAGATAAATAGTAGAATGAGCCCAAATTCTTGTATCAGAGTATCTCCATCATAGCAAGTAGCCGACATGAGGAATACTGAAAGCCACAGTGCTCAGTAAGTAGCCTAACAATAAGCAGTTACAAAAAAAAGAAGCTTACTCATTTGCACACAGACGCATGCAAACACACACACACACACACACACTCAGGCTGAGTGACAATCAGACTGCCGATTAAACACCCAACCTTTGACAACCCTTAAGCTGTGGATCAATATATAATTACCAGCCATTTAATTACCCATTCTTGGGTGTGGATAAGCTTCCTTTTAAAGAGCCAATCAATAGGCCTTCTTTATGTATAGCTGCTGGAGACAACCATTCAGAGCCAATCACAATTATATTAGTCATGCAGCGGGTGAGGCAGGGGTCAGCTGAGGTCACGGTGGCCCGGCACGCTAAGGTGCATACCACGCCCTCGCAACCTTGGAGGAGTTGTAGGAGGTGTCGCTGTAGCTGACGGGAGGTGGGTAGATTGTGGTAATAGACTGGGTTGATAGACATGTATGCTGTATAACAATATACCGTATGTACCTTCAACTTCACAACAGAGTGCAAGTTCAGCTCTCAACCTGCAGGCCCTAAATGTCATCCACTTACTCAAATCCATCCATTCCACACGTTTCACAAATGCAACAGCAATGCCATAAAAATGAATCATTAAGAATGTCAAGCAGAAAATATTGCACTAAAAAATGATTAGCAACAGTGCTTTTTGGTTGTGGCAATCCAAACACACTCCACTGGCATTTATTTAATGTGCTGGGGTTGAGGTTCTTGTACCATGATGTTCATCTTTCAAATTCTTATTATTCATTATTTTTCATTGTACCCTTTACATAGAATGACAGCAAAAATAGCCAAGACAAAAGTGTTTCAAAAGTGTGAGAAAGCACAGCACGAGCTCCCAGCCTTTTGCGTTATCATAGATGACAGAGTCTGTGCCACTTGAGACTTCAGTGACATTTAAACCCTTATATTTCCCCAGTCTCTTATTTCTGAACAAATGCCAACTTGCGGTAAATTTGGCTTTCACCTTTGTAAGACTGACGCACATAACAGTGGTTCAGCCCACAGTACATCTATAGGCAGGGGTTGAACCGAAATGTTGGACGTTTATGTTCAAAGTTCAACATTTATTTGTCTTAAAGTGGGCAATTAGCATTGCTGCAAAGATAAAAAGGAGAAAAGGAGAAGAAAACAAAGCTGTCTCAGGCCAACATTATGTTTAATAAGGCACTGCACTCAATAATCCAGTGTGAGGATCATTCAAGAAGTAACCGTTATTTACAGTACTGACCTACAGTGCAAAAGCATCATCATTAGCATCAACTATTCAATATCAACACCACTAGAACAAACACTGATAGCTTTAGGTGCAACAGTCCAACATACCTCTTCCTGTTTCCTAAACTCAGAGAGGGCAAATGGTTTTAAAACTGCTTACATGCAATCAGTATTCCACTTAATGCTATATCCCACTTCAGGCTGTATAGTTGGGACTAGGGTGTTTAAATCCCATCTTCATATCCTGATCACAAATACTTCTATATACACACACACACACACACACACGTTTAAATCCCATCTTCATATCCTGATCAAATACTTCTATACACACACACACACGTTTAAATCCCATCTTCATATCCTGATCAAATACTTCTACACACACACACACACACACACACACACACACGTTTAAATCCCATCTTCATACCCTGATCAAATACATGTTTAAATGCCATCTTCATCTCCTGATCACAAGTACTTCCATATACATGAATAAACAGCATACACTCAGTGGTCACTTTATTGGGCACACCTGTACACCTAATAGTGATAGAGTGGTCACACTCCTCTTTGTGTATTCTGAGTATTACCATGGAAATGAAACTTACATAGATCACAAACAGTAAACAGCATAATGTGTTTATGTCCTGCAGTACCCTGACAAATAGCAGCATATCCCAGCTATTGGGCTTGTCATAGTAGGGTTATGAGCCCAGTTATCTCTGAGCTATTGTCAACGGGACATGGCGTTAACACTTGCCAACTCAAAGATGAAACACTCCTGAATAACTTCAGCACATGAATGAGCGTGTGCATGCACCGACTGATTGTCAGGGTGGTGGAGAGGTCGACCCAAATGCAGGACGATGAGGCAGACAAAAAAAGGCAGGCAGGATACAAAAACAGACACTAGGGACAGATGGTGACAGCTGTGCTGACTACCAAACAAAACGAATAAAATGCCGGGGAAAAACACGAGGTGGAGAATAACATACAGTGACATCTAACAGGAAACATACACTTACTAGTAAACAGAAGACATCTGACGAGAGTCAATGAGCCGACAAACTGAACAAGACAAGGGGAACTCAAATACACGGAGACAAATGACAAAACGAGAAACACCTGGGATGATTCCAATGAGAGACACTTGGGAGGGGAAACATACAAAGAACTAGAGAGAGACAGAGAGAGAGAGAGAGAGAGAGAGAGAGAGAGAGAGCAAGAGAGAGAGCTAGAGACAGAGAGAGCAGTCCATGGCAGAGGGCAGGGAGAGAGAAGGGGGATCCACATGGACCCCTGCTGACCTATAGGATCAAGAAAATACCAATGGCACTTGGTACTGTAACAAGCACGGAACTGTCCAGTCCCATGGCGCGACTATATTGTATGTATAGGTGCCGCCATTCAGTGTCATCAGTTTGAAAGTGGGCTACAACAGACGCACTGACTAAACATCTGTGAATAAGCGAGTGTCCACAGTTTGCGACTTATATAGCCCTACAGCGCTGTGGGAAAAAGGGGAAGGGTGACACACTCCTCCCACAGGGAGAAGTAGATGCTGTTTATTGGTGTGGCAAATGATTCGAAATCGTGCGAAGTGCACGACACAGACGATGCGCGTTGGGTTGTCCATCAAAACGTGCACATTTTCCATGTCAGTCATCTGTGCATTCGCTTCAAATTGCCTCTCTCCTTCCTGCCTCGCTCAGGAAAATCAAGGACCTCACCACACGCAGCATGTCGTCACGGCATGCTCACCGCTGAGCCTCCTACTCAATTCTAGCCGGCAATTCAAGCCTGCTTTTCACCGGGTCTTTCTCCAGAGCTCCAGTCACTCAAGTGCGTGTTCGCGTGAGATTGCTTGGGAAAGAAC
>OMKL01066506.1:0-12356 GCA_900302295.1 Parasudis fraserbrunneri | reverse complement strand
CCTCACCTGGACTGCAATTCCTTCAGGCTTCTTGTCCCAGGGAATGAGGTGGAGGAAGAACACAGCGTCACAGGGAAGTCCAGACAGACCCATCACAAGGACATTCTCACCAGGTAGTGTGGCTCCCCCTGCTGCTTCATGGAACGCTCCAGCCAGCTGCCGTACCACCAAACTGGACAGTGTTTTCCCCACACGGGTAGAGAGAGGATCATGGCCCACCATTGGGGAAACCAGGGCACCCACCTTGAGAGAGAGAGAGAGAGAGAGAGAGAGAGAGAGAGATAAAGAGAGGGTCTACCAAACCAGCACTTCCACTAAAAATCCCTATCTTCAAGCATCAACTATTGTTAGGATCAAACTAATATCACACTTTGCTGCTGTCAGGTGAAAACCTTGCATCTACAAAAAAGTAACTTTTGAGGGATGAAGAAAAACAACCTACTTTTTCATGTGTTTTTAAAGTTCTACAGAGGTTTTTGAATGGGTTTCGTGATTTCTAGGGTTATGGAACTTCCTCACACGACATAGAGGACCATGTAAACTTTCAATTCAAGTAAAGAACATGAAAATGACCAAAATCGGAGATACAAGGTTTTCACCAGACAGCGACGAAATGCCCATGAAAAGTCAACAACACGAAATCAAAATGCTCAGCAGACGAATAATCTGAAAGATGCTCTTGGCTCCGTTTCTCACCTGCTGTTTCTCTATGTTTCCCTGGACGATCTCCACCCGTACGCAGTCGGCTGCAGTCCCAGCGGCGGCAGCCACTCCGCCTGGAGCGGCAGCACAGGAGTCTTGCCGGGAAACATCAGCCTTGGGTGCACCGGGTGCAGTATCCATCCCCCGGAGAAGCCTATCGCAAGTCTCTTTTGTGGCGCTCACCACCTCCCCTCTGTTATCAATCAGGGTGACTTTTTTCAGACTACGCCCCTGACTCCCAAAATCCCTGATGGCAGTCACAATGGCCTCCACGCACACTTTGACTGGGACGCCACCGAATATGCCTGCGCTGATGATACAGGGCACGGTTATGGCTTGGAACTTCATGGTTTCAGCTTTATTCAGAGCTGCTTGGACACTCTCCTCCAATAAGGCCCTCTCTCTGCCACCTACTACTCTGTCACCTACCTCCTGCACTTTTGAACCCCCTGGACTACTCGGTGCAGCGGCCGCACCCCCACCATGATCCAGATACTCACTGGCTGCGTTTACCGAGGCGTCAGCGTGCTCTTTGGTGATGTCACCCTGACGCACTAGAACCTGCAACCCACTGTTAAGGCAGTAACTGGCAACGGTTTTGCTTCCCTGTGTCACTCCTGCACGAGATGCCCAGGCCTCCTCGGTTGTGAGATCTTGGTCCTGAAGTTGTATGAGACACCGCTGAGAGTTGCTAACACTTTGGAGCTTCTCCCTCCCGGCAGGGCTTTGAAAGTAACGCAGTGCCCCTGGCTGGTCAATGGTGATGGTCTCCTGTACCAGGGAGTTTAGAACTGAACCCAACCTGCTGCTAACCTGGGTCACATGGCTAGGTGGACCAGTCAGCACCACGCTGGGGCAGGAGGATGAGGCTACAAGGTGGTAGGTCACCCCTGAATGGACAAAATTATGCTGCTGCAGCAGTTCTGGTAGGCAGTCTTCTATCTCCGGGAAAGGGAGAGGAACTGTACACTCCTGACTTGGCTGGTCCAGAATAAACTGAGCGATCTCCTCACTCAGCTCCCCAACTTCTTTGGCATGGCCCATTAAGTAGATAAGATTGCCTGAACAAAACCTGACCACAGCCCTATGTCCTCTTTGGTTCATCTCATCTGCCTTGGACTCTAGCTTGGCCCTAAGCTCAGGTGGGACATCAATCTTTAACTCCTTGAACTCTCCTCGTAGTGCCATCTCTGTTTCTTCCAGTTTACCAGAGGAGAGGGTGAACAGACGTAGCTCTGTGTCTCCTAACTCAATTTCCACATTGCCACTAACCCCTAATAAGGCTTCTAGCACTCCAGGGACTCCATATTCCTCCCTCAGGAAAGCCAGGAGGGAAGGGCTCACCTCAGGAACCATCTTCTCAAAGACATGGACCTCCCTCTCAGAGATCCACTCTCCAGCCTTCAAAACCTCCCCCACAAAACCTTCCAAAACCACCTGACCTACATCACCCTGCGTCACCTTCACTCCAGAAGCAAACTCACCAAGACCATGCTCTATCTCATCCCACAGGAGGCGGAGTTTGGCCTCACCCAGTCGACGGGTGGTGGTTTGCTTCTGGCTGGCCCTTGACCCTTGACCTTTGACCTGTGAGTCCTCAAGGTCCCTCAGCCTGGCCTGGACCTGGGAATGCTCCCCGACCACCACAGCTATTCCCATCTCACTGTACACCCTTACTTCATCCGAGGCCTGCCCGGAGCTCCTACACTGAAGCAGAGCCCTGATTTTGTGTAGGTCCACCTCAAAGTGACAGAGGTAGAGTTCTTGGATGCGTTGGAAGAGCTTCTCCACCTGTGCTTTCCACTGTTTGACTGCATCCCCACCTAGGTCAGTTTGGACTGAGCCTGTGACCGAAACCATCCTCTCTTCTGGGTGGAACTGTAGAGAGGAGCCCATAGAGGACAGTTCTTGCTCTAGGTCCTTCCCTGCCCTGGGACATTCCCTCAGGTAATGCTGGAGGTAGGTTTCAAGTCGTAATTCATGTTGCACCCCAATAGATGGCAATGTTGAGGCAGGAATTGACAGGTGGCTCTGCAGCTGAAGATAGTAAAAAAAAAAATGTTCTGTACAAATGACAAAAGCCATGACAATGTTTTTCCTGGTTGTGCAGTGCGCACACAACAGCATTTAAAGCATAGAGAGCATCAGAGCAGATAAATTCCACTGTGTTTTCATTGTCTTATGATGTCTTTGTGGAAGACTGCATTTTTATCACTGTAGGAGTCACATATCTGGATCATGTAGTAGTAACCAGTACTGCCACCTCTAATGTTTTCTTTAACATTTCAACTGATCTGGTACGGTTTTCTTTGACCGACGCAAACTATATCTTTGCGCTGAGGTGTGACTAAACATAAAACATTGGATCTTAAATTTTGTTTCTCTGGTATAACAATTGTTGAAATTACTGTTGTTGATGTTGATGATGATGACGATGATAATAATGATGATGATGATGATGATCATTGTCGCTGTCGTCGTCACCACCATCCATCATCATCATCATCATTTTATTTCTATTAAAAGGTAATACTCAGATGATTTCCCCAGTATTGCAGCTATTCCTCAAGTTACAATGAAATGAAAGTGAAACTAGGCTATATATTTCAGTAATCGACTAAGAGCTGCTGCAGCTATCAACATTTCAGTATCTCAGCAAAGCCAGGACACAAGTACAATAAAAAGGTATTTTGGCCAAATTAAACAGACAGTTCTTATCTTTTAAGGATAATTGGTTATGATGTACTACGATGTCCTTATAACATTGCCTAGTTAAGAGGTTGGTACTAATGGTGTAAATGACATCATTTGTTTTTATTATGACGCAAGTCTGTGCTCTCATATCAGGCTTCTTACAAGATTAAATTATATCATTTTGTTACCATTTATTTCTAAGAGTGTGCAGCTTGCACACCTATTGAATGTCTCACCTGTGCTGGAGGCATAAACACTGGGTCTGGGCTAAACATCAGGTTAAGGGTTGAGGGGGTTGAGGTGGTCAGCGGTGGGTTTAGTGGCTCCAGGCTCCCTTGCACACTGAGTGATAGATTACCACCAGGTACCTCCAGTACATGTTCAGGGTTCTCAAGCACCCTCTTCTGATCTGAAAGTAAAATGGGCATATGGTCAATCTGTAGTAACATTAGTCATTGTACTGGCACAAAAACATAACATAATTAACATAACGAGCACTGACAGTCTCTGTCAAATCTACCCTGCAGGCGTAACGTTAAATAATGCACCTTTTAACCTACAGCTTCCTAGCCACTGTTCCTCAAATTACAATGAAATGAAAGTGAAACTAGGCTACATACTTCAGTAATCGACAATGTATTTGGATTTTAATATTTTGATCAAAGCCTATATGATTTAATATAGCCACCTTGTCAAAATAAAATAATAATAATGTAATAATATTAATTACAACTTATAACGCTCGTATTTATTTCACTTTCACGTCAGCGGTCTAAATAACAACAAATTTACCGTTAACGTGTAGGCCTGTCTCGTGTAGGCCTTGGTTTATAATAATAGCTATAACGTTACAAATGTATTTCAGCTTAACGTTACCTTTTTCATCTCTGAATGCGATCGTGTAAACTTTGTCATTCACTTTCTTCAATGGTGCGCATTTCCCTCCTCCTGATTTACGGCGAATTTGGAAATACTTTTCAATCCTCTTCTCCTCGTCAGTGTTCAAGCTACGAGGACATTCAAAATACACCTGATATTTGTAATCCTCGTCCATCGTGCAATATAGTTTGACATATACATAAATTAATCACATCTGTCTCTCGATCTAACAAATCGCAGCTCAAGTCCTCTGTAAGGAGGACGTTATCTGCGTTCCTGTGTGGTACATGAGCTCAGGTATCGCTACGCATTCAGTTTCAAGCCAGTCTAAATAAGAAATTGTACTTCCGGTCTGAAATGGACTAGAAATATCAAAACAAAAGTAATTATAAAAATACCAATATACAAGGTTTTCTGTGTGAAATGTATTAACTGCAGTTAAAAAGTAAGCACATTTATGTTGAAAGTTCTGTTAAATGATAATATATACAAATATATATGACATATACTGTATATTTATTTAATAATTATAATCCCAGTTACTAGCCTATAGGCTAATAGGCCTTATAAAAAGTGAACAAAAGACTCGGATACAAAACATAAACCAAATGATAAAGGAAGCCCTCTTCTTTCATAAACACAAGAGTTTAAATCCATAGAAGCGTCTAATTCATATCTGAGAGTTTTAAAATGCAACCTAAATAAACACTTCCTACTACCTGTTAGAGCCTATTGGATGCATGTATAGCCAGGCCTCACAATTCTCTCTTTCAAAATTCGAATTCTAAAGCTCCCAGATATAAACAAGATGCTACTATGAGTTTAAACTCTTGTGTTTATGAAGGAAGAGGGCTTCCTTCATCATAGTATTGTATTGACAGTATTGTGACATGATTTTTAATGTGCTGAACTGCCAGACACTTGATCAAATTCATAATGCATTTGTGTCGCTTTCCACACTTATATTTTGAAGGCAACACCTCTCCACAGGAAGTCTTATTTCAGCTTAATTAACCTAACTTGACACAGCTCGCTACGCCTTTGCTACAACCCCAAGGAAATCGAAACAGTCAAAAACAAGACCATTTCAGCATTGGTGTGGGTCACCACTGTTAATTTTTTACAGCCAGAAAATACAGCGAATAAAATTAATTAAGAAGCCATTTTTATATGTTGTGTTTTCCATTCCTCTCCAGAAACTCACCCCAACCATTCAATATCTTTAAAGTTTACACTCACTTCTCATCACCTTGATATTTATTATGCACATATTTCTGACTAAGATATATGCATCCACGACAGCAATTCATCTGTGTACATATTAGGCCAACCTGTTTTTTATTTTTATTTTTATTTTTTTTATTCTTGCGTCAATATGAAGGCTATTATTTTATTTCCATTAACATTTTGTGTGTCTGTTGTCTGATAACTAGGGTACATGTGTATGCACTACAGGACAAATTCCTGGTAGCCTACATGTAGCATAGGCTAGCTGCTGTATTTACTTGGTGATAGTTGTTCTGATGTTATTTTGGTTTTACATAATAGGCCATTGAATGTTCAATAAGAAGAAAAAAAGTAAATTACAAATTAGTTTACAAACTACATTTGTTTCTGAGAGTGATTTGTTTTTTACTCGGCTATGTCTACAAATCACAAATGAAAGAGCTTTTGTGGCGTAGTTGTTTTTGTTTGTGAGTTTTTGTTTATTTTGGTAAATCCATAGATGGGTGGTGGTGACAGTGACCTAGCACAAATTGACTCCGGCCAATGACTGTCTCAGCCTCAAACGTAGAAAGGGTAGGTCGCCGTATCAAACGCTGGATGGCGCTGCAGGGTAACTTTTTCTACAGAGGACAGCAGGCAGGCGCTCAATGATTACGTCAATTTCTTTATGCAAGCGTTATGGCGGCCCACGCCAGTGAGCTGGAGATTGCGAAGAAGAATTTAACCGAAGCAATCGGTGATAATGTCAAGCAGTAAGTGTACTATTCTTTGATATGCCATCGCTTTTTTGCTTATTCATTTCTAGTGTGGTTGCAAGATAGGTCACAACATGGTAGCTAGCGCTTGTTTGTGCGTCTGCTGCTTCAGCTGTATGTTGTGTTGTTGACGTGCTCTCAAGCGGTCTAACGTTAATGACAGAAATGTAGCGTACGTTAGTTTATCAAATAAAGGACACAACCAGCTAACGTAACGTTACATCGAGCTTGATATAGACAGTTAATCATCGCTTAGATATCTGCCCAAGATCTAGGTAGCTACTCATTACTCAGAAAGTAACTTAGTAAGTTAGCGTACCGTTCGGGACTAGCACGACCGAAATCTGTCAATTTGATCAACTTTCTGAAAACCTTGAACCATTTTCCGTTACCCGAGTGAAACATATTGTTTGCAAACATTTGCAGTAAACTACAAAATCTCACATTTGTGTGGGTTGTCTAAGTCTAATGCATCCCCAGCGGAAACAAATATGGCCGCACCTCTTTTACGTCTCGAGGCTCGGGCCACAGGAAAGAGAGGAGCGGCCATCTTTGGTTCCCCCGGAGATTCATGCATTAGACTTGGACAAGCCATACAGAGGTGAGATTTTATATTTTATTGTAAATATTTTCAAAAAAATATGTTTAACTCTGGAAACGAAAAGGGGTTCAATTATTTGAGAAAGCTTGTGAAACTGACAAATTTCTGTCGTGAAACCTAGCTCACATGAAGTTGGATTACCGCAACGGTCAGGACCGCCAAAAAAACCCACAGATGGTTGCGGGACTCGCACCCACGCAGTGGTTTGTGCAAGGGACAAATGGGCGAGCCCATTAGTTCAGTAGGCTCCAATACGATCCACGCGACAATTGTTTTAGCCTTCAAAAAAATGATACATGACCTTTTCAAAATGAGGAAGCTCACATAATCAAATGTGCCCTCAGTCATATGTTCTACTGAGAAAATGGTTGTAAATGTTATAATCAGTTTGCTACTGACAATGTTTGATACGATGTACTGTTTGCAACCATTTTCAGTAGTGGAACATAATGAAGACGCATCTGATTATACTGTGAGCTTCCTATTTTGGAATGGGTTATGTATCATGGTTTTTGAAGGCTAAAACACTTTTACCATTGGATTGTATTTGAGCCTGGTGAAAGCACAGTATTAAGTTTCTCACTACTAAAGCGATCAGTGAAGTTATGGCCCATACTAGTCAACATCATGCCAGTCAATATTTAAATGGGGCCTGGGTTAAAAAAAATAAATAAAAATAAATAAAAAAGTGACCCTGTCCTTTAATGTTGCATTAAATCAAATGGTGATGTGAAATTCAGGGATGCTGTGTGGAAAATGAATAGCTATTGTGTTGCATTCACCCCAGGATAAGTTAGCTAATATGTTGTCTTCATTCTTTTTATCTGTTGCTTGTCTTTGCAGTTACTGGGCAAACTTGAAGTTATGGTTCAAACAGAAAATCAGTAAGGAGGAATTCGATGTTGAGGCACGCCGTCTCTTGGCACAGGATAATGGTGAGTAGCCAGGCAATATTTACAGTTCTTATGAGCGTGTGTGACTTTAACCTTTGACAAATATTGTCACTAATGATTCTCACTTTTTCTTTTTTCTTTTTTAAACTCCAATTAGTTCACGTGCACAATGATTTTCTCCTGGCCATTCTCACACGCTGCCAGATCATCGTATCCACACCAGGTAAGCCGCAGTATTTTCAAAATGTTGGTGAATTTTGCCACTATCTCAGAATTTACAATCTCAGCAGAGTACTTTTGTTTAAGGACCAGACTAACTCTCTTATTTGTATCTATTCACCCAGACTATTTTTTGTTGATTTGTATCTACACATCCAGTATTTTGTGTTTATATGATGAAAGAAATCAGAAGTGCTTCCTTCAGTGCATTTGAGAACTGCTGGGCTTACAGTCTATTTCTTAAGAGCTGCTACCCCTATTTTGGGATATGTCTTCCTTCCTTGGACAAGTATCACATTCCCAGTGAAACCTCTGTCACATAGTACTTGTTTTGTGTTCATCTTGTCTCTATCCTCCAGAGGGTGCTGGGTCTTTACAGTGGACTGGTGTCTCTGCTTCAAAGCCTAGCAAACCCAAAGGCAAGAAGAAATTCTCCTCCAGACAGAAATTTGATGTAAGTTTTCATCATCCTAGTTATGACAATGGTTGTTGTGTAACCCAAGCAACAAGCCACCTTCTTCACCTGTCCTGAATAAAGAGAATGTGTGTATGTACTAGATAATCAATGTTGGTGGGAGGGGGAGGGCTTTGTGGTGACCATCTGTCACAGAAATGTCAAAAATTCAACACAAGCTTAGTTGATAATATAAAGTCTCCATTATAACATTGGATGATTGTATTTTCTGTGTTGATGACGTTTTGCGATCTTAAGTGACCAATTGATTACAGTTTATTAATGTAATACTAACTGTAATACTGTATTTTTAACATTGATGGTGTCCGATAGTCCCAAGTAAGTCGATTTCACGAGTGGTAGCCAATAATATTGAAATGTTTTGAATGTCCTGTTTGTACCTTAGCATCGCTTCCAACCCCAGAACCCCTTGAGCGCAGCCCAACCTTTCAGCCCGCGGGAGGTGGGAGGGGAGGAGGAGGAGCTACGTCTCAGTGCCCACACCCTGCTACTGCCCACACGGGGCCAGCTGGAGGCCCGCATGATGGTGACTGCCTTTGAGCTGGGTCTGGATAACGTCACAGATGATGCAGTCAGCACCATGTTCTACGCTGTGGAGGTGTGTGTTGTAGCGGTATTTCTGGAGTGATTTGGTGGTGGTGGTGTCTGCTAAATGACTAAACTGTAAACTGGTGGAAGAGTGGTGTTGCGGGATGTGCGGTACAGGTGTGTGTGTGTGTGTGTGTTTACCATGTGCGTGTGAACACTTGGGTGCATGCGTACACGTTTTCCAGGGAGGACCCTTTTACTGTTTGTAAACAGTGATGACGTTTTGGGATGCACGGGCAATTTGGTTTCACACAAGTCTCCAGGGGAGACCAGGCAACAACCTGTCCGTGCAAGCCGGAGCATGTGAGTGGAGCTGAGCCTAAAGAAACCCTGCTCACCAAACCCACTTGTGAGCACGTGCTCCTCTCCATCCTCACTTCTGCCCTGTTCTTTTACCACTCCCCAGCTCGCGGCTGGATAAAGACCGCTCCAAATTCGCTCCGTTGTGAAAGCCGACACTGGAGTCGATGATGAGTGGTTTTAGCAACTTGTAGCATGGGTGCGCGGATAGGCTGCTGTATGAATAAGCTCATGTAAAAATGCAGAATAGGGAAACATTTCCCTCATGCAGAATGCAGGTAATATAATTACCACCATTGTAATGTGGGAGGAGAATAATGAGTGGATAGCCTACGTATATGCATGCATATTTGGCACCGTTGTGCGAGACCATTTCTCCTGAAACACATAAACTACAAAGGCTATGTGTGTCGGCTATGCAGGCTAGCAACATGATCTTGATCATGATGTTCATATTGGAATAATAATGGAAAGACACAGAGCGTGCGCACACGCATTTCCCAGGGAAGAGGTGAGTGAAGCCCTGCTCTGTCCCTCAACTCGAAAATTAAAAGTAAACAGCAGGCAACAGGTGGCAAGTGGAACATTAAATTACAAGTACTATAATATGCCAGTAGCCTTTCTATAAATATTTTCCCATAATGGTCTAATAATAAATGGACTTTGGCAAGGCAGCATCATGAGTAGAATGGAGCAAATCTGAGCAACATATATTAAAATGCGTTCCTCGCTCAGGTGAAATTACCGGCACTCCCTGCTCCACTCCTCTCACATGTTCTGGTACACGCATTTCCATCCAGAATGTCCCTGGAGTCTCTCTCCACAAGATGCACATGCAGTTTGGAAACGGAAGCAAGGTTTTGCCTAAAAGAGTACATTGACAAAAAAAAAGGATCTATTACAGTTTCTTTCACATCCTATTTCATAGGAGAATATATTAGATTCTTCACCCAAATCGGGCAGTGATAAGGTATTAGGTTTATGAGTTGATGTGTTTTTGAGATTGGGTCAGAGATGGCTGAGGAATGGACCACAGAATTATCGGTTGTTAACGGTATCGCTGACCAAAGCAAGCTATGGGTATTGAAGAAATCTATACATTGCTTACTTGATATAGTCACTGCTTGAAGGGTCAGGAGATTGAGCGAACACTGATTTTATTGTTTGTCATTACAGCACCACTTGAAAGATGTCCTGACTGCCGTTGTCACACGGAGGAAGTCTTACCGGCTACGTGACGGGCACTTCCCCTACGCCTTTGGCAGCGACGTCACACCGCAGCCCTATTTGAAGAACAGCCTGGCTGCCTACCACAGTGTTACTGAATGGTAAAGGCATTCCGCAGAGCGGTCCCAATGATATAGAGTATATATATTTTTTAAATAGCAATTACTTATATTATCAAAGATTATCTCAATAATCACTCTTCTTCTCTGATGGGTAATAACTGCATAAATACTCTATGAGTAAAATTGATACTCATACATACATGCTTTGATTTCTGTATAATACAAATATAATAGTTAAAACGTAAAAAAAAAAGTTAAGTATTGTTTTGTTAGTAATTGCCACAGACAAAGATTGTTGTAATTCATTTGTTAACCTATACGAGTGGTTAAGTGTAGTTCAGGGAAACCCAGGGATTCCTAAGGGGTCCCCAGGAAAGTGAACAGTTTAAATTTGTTATCAATTCATTCATCATTAGCATTTCATTTTGTGCAGTGCAATGTTATTTTGCACAACTGTCAGGCTTTTGGCTGGGGAGCCTCTCACCTATCTATTTTGGACTTCTCTGCCAAATGCCAATCTATTTGGGGGTTCCAGGCATTAAAAGGCTTTGCAACCTTCAGCTAGTGGTGGAGAGTCGACTCCTACAGTCTCCCGCGTTCTGTACCCCATATCTGTTGTTTTCAATATAGACGTACGGCGGGCGTGCTCAAAAGCGAGATCGATGCGGCGGTGGTGCACATGGTCCCAATAGACTTTTTTTTTTAGGGTGCAACGGCGACGCCTCGAGATAAAAATATTACAACTTTTGGAATGCGGCAGGGTGCGCCGCATGTCATGTGATGAGAAACGACCAATCACAGCCTCATGGATCTTTCCTTCCTTCTACAAATATGGAGAAGTTGATCATACTAGTGCAGGACTCCTACCTCAGGCTTATAACTGAGCTAATGTAAGTGGCAATTGATTATCGTCTGTAAAGCAGTTGGTTTTTGTTGCTTAGCAACATCTGGCCTTGCCTGGCCCAGCACCCTTAAAAAATGAAAAGGCACCCACTGACACACCTGTCAGTTTCTGGGCATTGAAAGTCAAAATACGGTAGAATTGACTATTTGACCCCATAAATATTTCATGTCAATGCAAATCCATGCCTTACCTGGTAAATATTATTGATCCCAGAGGCTAGATATCACAATAACAAGGCAATGTTGGTGAAAATTATTAAGTCAGCAGCAGCTGTTGCTAAAATGGCCAATGTGTGCCAACTGCCCTCTTTTCTTGATCCTCCAATCACAACTGTTGCTTTCCTCAGACAAAAAGCAACACTTGTCGCTGGAGGATCCAGAAAAGAGGGCAGAGTTTGAGATAGGTGAATTCTGCTCGACTTTAATGGAAAGAGAGCCGAGGTCGACTCCAGAAATCCCTGAGTCATGCACCACTACCCTCAGCCTATACTTATCCCCCCTCATGCTTCTTCTCTCCTCCAGCCCCCCTCCAAGTGCTTCCCTCCCTGCTGGCCCACCCCCCCAGGTGTCACCCGATGAGGCTGAACAGCAAGCTGCCCTCCTATTGGCTTGTTCTGGTGACAGTCTCCCTGCACCCCTCCCTCCAATCAGTATGTTTGATCTCCTGGAGGCTTTACAGGTGAGGATCCGTGCACAGATGAGAATTTTATGTGAGAGAGTAGTTTAAAGTGACTGCCAACATTTCCTTATTGGGCACTGAGAGAGGATAAGAAAAGCTGTCCCTCCCCTCAGCAAGTACTGTGGAGATGCCATTGAGGAAGGCACTCAGTA